>JAOVVB010052609.1:0-14646 GCA_028570985.1 Heterobranchus longifilis
ATTTATAAAGGACAATGCACATTAATCAACATTACTGTAAATGTGCCAGTGTTAGCCAGCTGGCTAATTTTCAACTGAAGTCCTTTGGAGAGATTTTTTTGAGACCAGAGCAACAGGAAACAGCAAGACATTAATACAGTAATACAGCAATGATATCCACATTCAGTACAGGTAGGCAGCCATGCAAGCAAGCAATGCGAAGCAACAAAAATACTATAGCCATTTATTTTGACAGATTCAGACATGCAGAGGTAAGGTATGGGACACAAAATCCAACAATTACTATGGAGATCTTGATAAAAATGTTAACCCTTCTGTACTCTTAACATTCTGTGGGGGAAAAAAAATGACCTGCCTTCACTAAACCCCTAAAATAAAGCAGCTTAATTGAATTTTAAACCCCAGAACACAAGCTGTAATCCATGACAAACTTTGTGAATATCTGGGTTTTCCCTCTTCACAGTTCATAAAAACTGAAGGGAAACAATAACAGTCCTGAACATTTTTGGTGCTCCCTTCTTTGACTGTGAATCACCAGAAAACATGCTATATTGTGATATATATCATCGTTGAGATATGAATCTATGACCTATACCTAGTTAGAAGATGTTGGTCATATCACCCAGCACACATTTGTGTGTTTGTGGTTTTTGTGTTGTGTAAATTATGTTATAACTAAAAGATTTTATGATAAAACACAACCTTTGTACCCTGGTGGTGTACAGCTTTCATGGAAATGTTTATAATGTTTTCTAATGTTAGGGTCAGTTTAGGAAAATTCATCAAATTTGATTGGAGCGCTGACCGTTCCATTGTTTTCCTATGGTACTGCCCGAAAACCGCTCGGAACCGTGCACTGCGCTCAAAGTCCAAATTATTTCAACATTGACGTAGTTGCACTTACCTTTCAAAGTGCATGGAATGAGATAACAGCTGACAGCAGCCACAAGCAATGATGACGTATACCTGCACTGTGCTTTGCATCTGCAACCTACTTTGCGATTTTGCTCTTATCATGTGTAGGCAGCTTTACTGAAAGTAAGCGACAGTAAAGGAGGTGGAAAACATCGATTGGGAGTTGTTACAAAGCGACATATTTGAGCGGTAACAGGAGCATTATCTATCGGTGGATGAAGCCATGGCAACGGGAAAGGAGTACACAAGAAGGATGAAATCACAGAAGGTTTGTAGACCTATCTGACTGACTCACACGGGTGTCCCGATCAGCATTTCCAAAGTCCTCCATATTCGCCCGTATACACTACAACGCAACCCCAGAGTTTTCAAACTAAAACGGGCAGAGCAGCGTTTCCAAACGTCTCCGGTTTAGGGGCTCAGTAGTGTGTACGCGAGGCATAAACGTAGCAATAAATTGCATTTTAAAACGAAAATGTAGTAATGTAGATGTCGCCTTACAACTTCCAGAAAATGTCTGAATAACATTATAAAAAAACATTTCCAGGACGTCAAGGGAACCATACACAATAACACCCAGGGACTGTTCATTTGGACCATTCCCACAACATTTATTTCATCTGGGCAGTTATAGGGACTCCTTCTGCATGCAAGGGGGAACGAGAGGAGAGAACAAAAAACAGGGCAGTTTTTGCATAATGATGAATCTTGACAGACATACGTCATGCTCCTGGGCTCCTGACAACGTCACGCCCTGGGTGAAATTAACGCCTAACTGCTTATCTTAAAGGACCTGGGATTTAATTAAAAATGACATTTCCCCAAAGACCCGCGCCTCTGAGGCTGCCATGTTGAAATTAGCTGATGAGGGGCCCTCTGAGCAAAAGGGAAATAAGCAAACTGTCAAACGCTCAGCAAATCACTGCCGTTTATCAGTCCTGCTCGCTGCTCAGGAAATAACAGTGGACTGACATCCTGCATAGCGCCCGCTGCACCATGGATACAAGTCATATTGTTATTAAAAAGAAGGAAAAAACAAGCCTGTCAAATGTGATATGGAGACAAACAATGTGGTTGGGCTAAGTAGGGGAATAAGTTGCTGAAATGAGCTCTTAAGTCACCACAGACATATTTTGCCAATGACAAAGGCATACTTTATGACTTGAAATTTCTGTATTTTGTAATGAGTGCCACTCAAATAGTGAGTCCTCAACAGAATTAAACAAAATATGAACTGAATACACATGCCACTCATTCATGGCCACTCTTAGAAATAAGGGTTCTTGAAGGACCGAGGTTCTACGAAGAAAGGGGTTTTCAACGGTTCTTTGTAAGGATGAAAAAGGTCCAGCCCATAATTCAGCCATGAACGCAGAGTAGGCTACAGTGGAGCTTCCTGAGTGAGACATCATTGCTGATGCACAGTCGGTATTCAGGTTGGTAATTTAGCCGTGCACATTTGCAATTGAAACATTTAAACAGAGAACAGTAATATCATCAAATGTCATTTGTGTCATGGCAACCGGCAGGGAGATAAAATGTCATCTTGTCTGAGAATGAATATTTCTGCAGGGTCAGAGAACCCATTTATTAAAATCACGGCGGCGGTGCCCCTGTGTGCTAAAGAGACAGTATTCCCTGTCATGTTTCACAGTGACCCTCCAGCTTGACATTTTGATTTCTCTCATTTTGTCCTTTCCAGTTTTCTCTCAGAGTGACAGCACGCATGCCTGTAAGTGTGTGTGTGCATGTATGTGTGTTTAAGTGTGTTTAAGCCGCCCATCCTAAAAGGCAACACAAAGTGAATGTCAGAAATGTCAGGACGCCAACATGGCCGCTGGTGACACGGGGGATTGGCAGATGTGCCAGGAAGAACACTGCTATTGAAGACTTGATGTCTGATCTCTGTCAGTAATGTGGATGTAGCCTAAAATAGCGCCCCTAGCGGTGGGAGTAAATACATAATACATCATACATAAACGTTATGTTCATTTTAACATGGCGTTAACATTGTAAAAATGGACGTTGTTTTGGTAGGTTTAGATTTAGGCAACAAAACAACTTGGCAGTGTTAGAAAAAAGGTTGTGGTTTTGGTTAAAATTTGTATATTTGTTACCTTAAATCACTTCCGTACAGTCATGTGACAAGAAAGGTGACATACTTCTGGTTGTTACGTTAAATTAAAAATAAGTCAATGTTGAATTTTATTTTCAAATGGGACACTAACACATCTCCTGGGTGAAAATCCTGTGTCTGTTTGACCCATCCACCACCCCTCCTGCCTGCCCAAAATGGCTTTCTCTCTTCCTGCTTTCCTCCTGGATAATATCTGTGAACACTAGAGGGCGCCACCTAACAATAAAACATCAAACGTGGGTCGTAATTACTGCTTGAACAAATTACAGGTGGTGTCATTTTTTTCTGAGGAGGACAGTCTCCGGTAAAAAATACTGACTCCAAATAGCTCTTTTTTCAAAGTGCATTCCACCATGTCTACATGCATTTCAGCCATCCATCATTTGCAGACAACAGCTTTAGGAAGAATGTCAATGTGATATTATGCAAATGTATTCAGTAGAATATCACAAACATTCGTGCATTGTGGAATGTGAATTTTATGTGCTTTGACACTGTGCTGAATAACTAATGATGTGGGACTGACCTGTTTGCTTGAATGCCTGCCACAAAAAGTGCACCAAGCTGCAGAATGAGAGGAGAGAGCAGCTGCACACTTTCCCACTTTATTTGATCAAACCCGTAACTTACTGTCAAAGCAAACTCATTCATTTTGACAGGGAAAGCAACGAGGCTTTCAGACCACTTCTGACTGATGTGGGATGACACACACACCTATTTTTTAGGGGCTGAAGCTGCTGATGCCGGATCATTTGTGCTGATATTGACTTTCTCGAAATTAGATTATTTGAAAATTAATATATAAAGCAAGACTGTGTAACTTTTGAAGGAAGTAATGCAATCTTCCTCTTACATTAATTCATTGATTCAGGGACAGCCCTTAGCATAGGCCATATAGGCGGCCGCTTATGGCGCCACCATGTGGAAGTGGTGCTGCGCCTCTAAGAGAAAAAAAATAGGAAAAAGAAATTTATATGAACTTTAAAAAAACCCAAAAACATTCATAGCTGCCCCTGATCTGATATTTTGTCATGTTCTAAGAAAAATATGGTTTTTGGTTTTGCCGAGTCTGTTTTGTGGCGTGGCGTTAGTGCTGCCCTTCCACTAAGCAAAGGCACAACACTATCAGCAGCAGCAGCATGGTCGTGTCTAAATGGTAACCCAAAACTTGGGAAAATCTCGCAAGTCTCTATAAGGTTCAGTCGTTGGAAACAAGCCTTGAGAGATTTCCTTGACAAAGTAACAAAACATAGAAGCAAAGACTCTCCAAAGCACAAACATAAAGGGAACCGTTCTGTCTGTCACAGTCTTTGGTTGACTTCTAACCTATGAGTCATAGAGTGAGTTCTGGCAGTGCTGCTGGTGTGTGTGTCACAAGAGCAGCATACTGTAGTTCGAGTGAGCGCACTGACCTGAGCTTGTGGAAACAGAACCTTCTGGTGTCAAAGAGGCTCCTATACAGACGGATCCCGACCCTCTGCGTCTGTCTTTCAGCAATATATTTATGCACTTCATGGCTGAGGATATAGCTCTGGATAGCATTACTGTCAACCCCACACTCCAGAAACATAAAATCCAATGTAGCCAACCATTGAATCATAAAGTTTTGAAAATGTTGAAAAACCAAGGTCAGGACATTATTTCATTGTATTCATCACAGAGCCTGACACTCTTCCTGCTGACTCTGGCTATAGGCTTTTCTTCCCTCTGAAAAACTCATGCTGTCATTAAAGACTGAAAAATTTAATTAATAAAGAATAAAAGGCACCCCTACTTAATTCAGTACACTCAAGGCTTTTGCAAACATTTCAATGGTTTTATCACAAAAGTAAAAAAAAAAAAAAAAAAGGAGTAAAAGAGGCTGTCACATGCAGGCAAGTTCTCTTCGTCAGGGTCTCATTTAAGTATCTGGCTTCTCTAAACCTAATGCTGATGATCCTGGACTATGATCTCACAAAGCTGGATATTAACTTGTCTACCTGTGACCTGCAGATGGAAAATAGCCAGTAGTTAAATCTGGTAGTAAAACTAAATGAAACTTGTTCCATTAGCTCTGTGTGGAACCTGCATTAATGTTTGTTTTTAGCTACATATTGAGAGCAGTGCTCTAATACAAGGTGTGTAGTATGTATGGTGTGTTTGTGTTCACCTGATGAATGTAAATCCAATTTGATCTCTGTCTGCTGTTTGCTGCTGTGCGATTAGTGTACAGTGGCTTTATAAGAGCTTTTTAGCTGAAAACAGGTGTTTGCTGTTGCTGCAAATGGCATTGAGACTGGGCCAAAACTGTTCCGCTGTGTGTCCATAAAATCAAAACAATGGGCTAAAAAGACACTAAAACGCTCCATAGAGCTGAGGGGAACTGCACAGTTGGTGATTATTCTCTGTGGGTCCATCCCTATGAACCCCCTTCACATTACATATAGTCATCCATTGTAAATATAAAAACATATTGATTCGTGCAGCTTTAAAGCAACAAAGACATCTTCTATGTATCATTATCCTGTAATTGCCACTTGGGACCACAGCAACTTTCCTACAGATTCCTATTGATGTTGAGGTTTTACAATTTCGCAAACAGCCTCAGCCCAAGAAAGACGGAAGCTAAATCTAATTATCATCATCAACATGAAATCCAATCAATAGCATCTTCCAATTATTTGAGGTTAATAAAATATATGAATCTCATTCAGAAAGAGATCATGACTGAGGTACCATGTGATCATTACAGTAATCATATCATAGCCATGTATGGTATGGAGCACAAACCCTGCCAAAATAAATAAATGAGTCAATAAATGAATTAATAAACCATTAAATGTACTAAAAAATAATATTAAAAATAAATGTAATAAGTGATACAATGTGACATAAATTTAAAAAATATGTATTTATTATTTCTGTACTATTTTCTTACACATTTCTTTATACATTTCATCATCAATGTTAAGGGAAAACAATACAGAAATAAATAAATAAATATAAATACATGTAAAAAATAAATTTAGAAAAAAATAATACATTTAAAAAGTGATAGAAAATTGAACAAAATAATAAACAAAAGGGATAATTAAATAGCTAACTAACTAACTAACTAACTAACTAACTAACTAACTAAATAAATAAATACATAGGGGAATGAATACAAATGTAAATAAATAAATAATTAAATTAAAACAGAAATATCAATTTATGTCACATTTTATCACTTAATGAATTACTTTAGTAAGTTTAATGGCTCATTAATTTATGTATCGAGTCATTTATTTATTTATTTTTGATTTTGGCAGGTTCTGTCCTCCATAGTATTGTACCAACAACATCATATAGACACAATACACACTGACAAACATCTTATCCCTCCAGCTGCCCCCCCACATCCAGACTCCAGATATTAAAACAAGCTCACATTGCACATGTGATTATAAACATGTATTGATTTCCAATGTGAGCACATAGAAGGTCCCATGTCTCTCCATTGGGACAGAGACTCGGAGAGAGCTGTCTCTTTTGCCTCCACACTGTACTGAATCAATGTGTCGCTATCCAGGCAATAGCCTCAATATTCTCCCCCGCTCTGTTTCCAATTTGGTGCTCGATTGGAGACATCATTCTTCAGTTGTCTTCACAGAGAGTGGCTGTCAGTGGGGACGGTAGTCTATCCACCGGCCGCCGGGCTGTGTTTGTATTGTGAGTGCATGCAGGGCCTCTGGGTGCTGCAGAGTGTTGTTGTTCTCAGTTTGTTCTGTAGCCTACTCGCTGTCATCACACCACAATTGATTTCTATCTTTGACTTAAAATATACACCTGGTCAAAACAACATCTAAACGTGCAGATTTTTTGTTGTTATTGTACAAATTTGTAAAGATATTGGGAGAGCTACAGTGACTGAATTTAAAGATACACTCGTCAATATTTAATATTAACAAAGGATCAAATGACTATGTGTAATATGTGAAAGCTGCCAGAGTAAATGCCACAGCAATTGGCTTGCATACCTGCATGAGAGGGAGAGTCCACCATAAGGAGCGCTCTACTGAGACGCTGTATTTTTTTTCCCACCACTGCTCTGCCAGATCCCGCTCTACTGTGCTGTGATTGGCTAGTAGTCGATAGCTCAACGTGCCTCGACATGTCATGTGATGGGAAGCGAGATTTCGCTCCAGAATGGGGCAACTTCCCTGGGGTGGATTTTGGCGAATGTCGGGCTAAGTTTCTGGAGGTTCTGGAGCTTACAAAATGACAAATTTTTTCTGGGCTTTTTTTCAAAGTGACTCCCTGGTGGAGGGCTGGCTCCAGCTGGTCATAGTATAGCAGCGGGTGGGTGAGGCAGAACTGACCAGGCGGCTCTGTGCTGAGTTTGGGCAGCTGGTTAGGGAAGGCCCGGCATGTGTGGAGGTTTAGACAAGAGATTCAGGAGTTCTAGTCCTCTCATGTTTTTATTTCAAAGTTAAACGTTTGAATCTGTTTGAACTCATTGCGTTATTATTTTTCCTATGACCCCATGCTTAGGTAAAAATCATGCCTCAGCCTCCGCTCCACATGGGGAGACACAAAAGCCTGGAAAAACATGTTATTTTGGAGCTCCAGAACCTCCAGAAATCTGGCCCAAAATTCGCACAAATCCACCCCAGGGAAGTTGCCCCATGCTCAGGTAAAACTCCTCAAGCTGGAGCGAAAACTCGCTACTGAGACCAGTAAACTGTGATCATTTCCAGATTACCAGCAGGTCATGTGACTGTGTCATGTGACTAGATTCCCACAGTAAGGATGCGGATGTCAGCTCTAACAATGGCTGTTTGTTAATGACAGAAATGTCTGAAGGTTGGCCGTGAAAGGTGCTTTAGCTGTTTCTCTGTTGTGTGTAGATGTATATGCTGCACTCTGGTCCTGGCTGTTAACAGCTGATGGTGTCTTGTGGGCCCATGCGGGGTGGGCATAGTAATACGCATGACACAATAATAAAAATGTCATTCATTCATATCATAAACACACTAGTTTATGGGGAAGCTGTTTAGTTAATGCCACAATATTAAAGTGATGTTCTCCCTGATGTGTGATGAAAGTTGATCTCTGCTTCTAATGCTTTTATAATCTGCTGCTTAGACATCACAGTGCACTTAAAATAAAATGTTCTCATGCCACTTTATAAAAAAACGTCTCAGAGGAAAGCCTTGTTGTCCCACAGCCTCATAAATCATAATGTCTGTTGCTGTTGGTGAAGCGTTAACCTGACAGTCAATTAGAATGCATCACGACAACACTGTGAGAATGTGACTACGCAAAACAAAATCCAACAGTTGCTGATGTGTCTGTCACAACCATTTTGGTAACACTTTATAATACAGCCCGCAACTTAGTGTAATTACCCTACATTTGTCAGGTAAGTCCTCACTTATGGTGTAATGTCACCACATGAATCAGTACAAATACTTATATGTAGGTACAGCGGAACAAGAGAGTAACAATTGAGGCTTTTAGGGGAAAGGAGAAATTACTTATACTGTAAGTATTCAAGTACTGGGTATTTTGTGGGTATTTTAGAGAAAACAGTCATTTCTCCTTTCCTCTAGAATGCCCAGTATATTGTATATGCATATACAGTACATGCATATACCATATACTGTATGGTATATGCATATACAGCATATGCATATGCATATACAGTACATGCATATACCATATACTGTATGGTATATGCATATACAGCATATGCATATGCATATATAGTACATGCATATACCACATCGTTGCTGTCAGGCAGAAACCTTGATTGTCCAAATCTGTTACTTTTCAGGAAATGAAAAAAATTAAAAAGATTGTATTGAGCTTTTTACCTCAAGATGAAATTGCTTTTTGAAGTACTTTTCATTGGTTAAATATTTGTAAAACCCGATAACAAATGTAAAGGGTGACCAATAGCATTAAGTTATGAAAAAAAAAAAAAAAGACAAAATATGGAGGTACAAGGTTACAAGGGTATATGGTATGTTATGCATATATAGTATATGCATATGCAGTAAATGCATATGCAGTGTATGCATTACTACCAAAACGTTTGTTTTTACAAAGTTAACGTAACATTTATGTATGAGGAGGAAAACCCTCCTTCATATGGGTCGTATTTACTCCCACCGCTAGTAAAAAAATATTTTAGTAAATACTCATATGGGTCGTATTAGAGAGTGGGGACAAACAACAAATATCAAAGTGAAAGTGGCAAGCAATATTGTTGGAATCACTTTCAGGGCGATTTGATGAACGATGGAGTGACTGACAGTCGATCAAAATCCATCCGAATTTACAAAGCGTCACGTTCAAACTCTAATAATAAATGAAGTGTAATAAAGTACTTACTGAAATCAACACGCCTCTCTCTTTCCTCTCCTCTCCTCATTTTTGAGTGTTTTCTTATTCTTATTAATAAGAATGAGAAATAAAATCAAATCAGGTGCTTTATGTCGTATCTGCCAAGCTAATTGATGCATTTTAGGAAACACAATAACGCAGGAGACGAGGGACGTGGAGCTCTGGCACAGCAGTAGCGCACAGCGTGTGCTTGGCTCCGCTGTTTACAGTCAGATTCATCAGTGTGGGTGCTCGCATAGTTATCGTTAGAGTTATTGTTGCTTGCTGTTTTTCTGTGAAGGGGCAGTCAATGAAAGAGATGCAAGCCACAATCAGCTGTTTCTCTGTGGAGAGAGAGAGACAGAGAGAGACAGAGAGAGAGAGAGACACTAACCCTGCTCTGCGACAATTCGACTAGGAGACTGGCAGTCAAATCAGGTTCCTTAGATCAAATCGTCGACTATTCTGGGTCACCCCTACTGTTGGCATTACACAATCATTTCATCCATTGGTAACATAAATATTGATTAGTGCAGCTTTAAAAAGAAGTCATATGTATTTCAAACACCTCATCATAGGTTATGGTCTCAGTGTGGACATGAGCTGTGAGCCTTTCACCCCATTGATATGCACACATAGATACTGCATTCGGCTTGTGAGATGTGTCTCTGCCGCCGCCATCTTGGTACAGGGCTGTGACCCGTTCTGACCTCAGACTGAATGTAAAGACTGTCAGACTTTTGTATGTTGTACGAAATAAATGCCAAAACTAAGCAACATGGAATGATATTTCACAGATGAGAAGTTATTTTACTGTTACGAACGTGTTGGATTTGATACATCACAGGAGGTAATCCTTTGTCTAAACCAACATAAAGTTAAGTGACTGAACGTTAGCTTATGTCAGGTAAAGAATAAATCAGGATGAGTATTTTTATTCAAGTAATTAGTAATATATCAGTAAGATGTTAAAAATTATGTTTGTCAATCAGCTGTGTCTCTGTATGTTATTCAATGGCAGAACTGCCGTTCATCAAATGTCCACTTGAGGCTCCTAAAGAGTCAATCCCCATTGACCAGAATGTTAAAATTCCTGAACTTTACAGCAGAAATAAACATGTTTACAGCCTGGTACAAAAATAAGTTTTGGTCTTATGACTAATTCAGATAAGATACAGTATTTTTGGTATGAAAGGCCACAATTTTAATTAAACTAAGTACCCTGTGTGATAAATACATGTCTGACATTTGTAACAAATCAAACCGCTTGAAAATCAGTTAACAATTATGATTTTAACTTTGGATATTCCTTCTGCCTCAACAGGCATGCATTAGGACAGGCTCCCCTGTACCAATATGGCGGCCGTGTTGACATATCGCTCCAATGAACAGCAGCGGCCAATGCGATATCTACGTACATGTATCTATGTGTTCACCCCAAAAGTTTTCAGTTTCAGAAGAGCAAAAACCATATGGGGTAACATATATAATAACTGCAGGCTTATTATTTTAGGTCATGATTGTTCTGATATCCATGTCCTATAATTATGGCGAAAACAGATGACATAAAAAGAAGCATACATTTATTCCAACTGGCTCGTCTCATCAGGAAACGTGAGGAGATGCAGCTGAAAACACAGAATACCCCTGCAGGCTCCTGTTCCATCATTATTTTCACAGCGTACAGTATTTGGTGATGTACGTGCATCAGTGTGTGTGAACATGCACGGAGCCTCTGCATTTTATATTCTCCTGTTTTATTAGCTTGTTTACCAGTGCAGCTGAATACAGAGCAGTCGGGGGTAGTGAATGAAAAGTGAGGGAGGGTGAGTTGGGGGTGCGGGCCGTTCGAATTTTGATTTTGTTTTTATCCAATCTGTAATTCTCAAGCCTCCTGTTTTCAACCGTCCCTCCACTCTCTTAGAGAAGTAATATAATCACCCGCCTGCCCGCTACCCTCACACACTGAGGTGGGGCACATTCACAGTATATTGGCACAGCTGCTGCACCCTGGGTGCCTTATGATGATGAAGATGAGGGGAAACAGCTGTCTGCTGTCTCCTGCGGCCCATCATCACCTCTCTCTCTCTCTCTCTCTCTCTCTCTCATGCTCTCTCTCGCTCTGACACGCAGGTGAATCTCAGCTGTTTCACCTGATGCACAACGATTGTTTTTTTCTACCAATTGGTGTTTTTTTAGTTTACCTCCATGTTGTTTTCATCACTGGTCAGCGTAGAGACGCAGCCTGTCCCTCAGACTGCAGGTATGGACTAGTCTGGCTAACTTGATAAACAGTGCTGGCATAATGCCTCACTTCCTGTGTGCAGGAAGTCCCTCCCCCTTCATGTTCCTGTTTTTAAAGTCCCCTCGCTACGGGAAACAAAAACATCAACCTACATGCTGAAAATGGCAAGCCTCCACCTTTCTAGTTCAGAGTCCAAACATGTTAAAAAATGTATTCAATGTCCTGCTTTGGGCCCACTCTTGTAAAGCCATGTTGGTTCTGTATTTCTCTCCCTGTTTAGCTTAGCATGCTGCTTCGCTAATCCAGGGAGCATCAATAAGAGAAGAGCCTTCAGCGCCAAGCATAACTGTATTTCCATTTCTTGCAATAAATAGTTAAACCTATGATGAGAGTGTTCCTGACTGAAATAAGATAAAAGATCATTTTCAATGAACGTACCTAGTAACAAGCTGTTTGCAGCGGTATTAGTTGTGTTCCCCCCATCAGCTGAGTTTTCCTCAGTGTTATAACCTCTGACCTGATGTGCAGCGGGCTGACAGAGGAGCCATCAGGCAGTGACGGTGACTCGATGGGGCCACTGACCTTCATAAGCTTCACTCAACGCTGCAATCACAGCAAGTGGTGCACTAAAAGAACCAATCCTCCGTGTGACCGGAGGCTTACTCACTACTAAAACTACCCTTTTTACATGGAAATGATCAGTATGCATATGTGAGACCACGTGTAATACAACATAAATCCCCCCCCTTCATGGCAATAAGCTGTTTGAATAAATGACCATGGATGGTGAGGACACCTCTATGAGTCCAACAGTAATGTCATTCAAATTCAGGCTGAAACACTGACACAGCCCTTTAACACAATCAGTCCACTTATATATCTTCTGATTTTTATTTTCGTTTTTCATTATTCCAGCTGGGTATCTGTTTTGCCATCTTATTTACACGTCTCTTTGTACAAGTGGATTAGACCACTGGTCCCCAACATTTTTGGCTTTTTTTTTTACCTGACTTCTCATTATCCAAGGGTGTAGGTTTGGAGCCAGCACACATGTGGACGTTACGACATTACGTTATTGCTCTGTACTCTGCTGATGTCGTAGTATTCCCTTCACACTGTCTGACAGACACAGAGCACACTTTTGCTACTGGTCTTAACGTGACCTACAACCAATTAGAGCATTGCACAAGTTGGAGTGGTTCTTGAACCTTGAACAAGAAATAAGCAATACAGTAGCAGAATCTTGATTCATATTTGATCAGCCTTACCTCGTTTCACAGTTTGGTGTGAGTTTCCTGAGCATTGCGTGAATGGACGTACCGCATCAGCAGCAGCCATCTTGTTGATGCCCCACCGTTTCTCATCTGTCAATCATTGTCTTAAACCCGCCCCATATGAGATAAACGTGATTGGATCTACAAGTTGTTCGTCGATTGTAAATCTGTTTGAATGGCAGAGAGGCCGGCCCCGATATGCAATAATGAATGAAAAATGAACTCAGCAGATAGGGCTGGGTCCAAGGCTAGAAAAATAGTTCAATATTCAGTTAAATCGACTCCAAAACACACTGGATCCCCGAACTCCTCCTGCTTCATGGTGGTGTTTATGTCAACCAGCAACAGTGAAAACCTCAAGCATTTCAAAATAGTTTCACTTGCATTGAATTCACTGCAGATAAGGTTGCTACAATAAATAATGGTGGGAAAAGAAAGTTTATTGGATCACCTCCAACAGCATTGTAGTATTTATAACTTCTAAATATACAATATTATTAAGCAAAGGTCGTCATATCCATCATATTACAGGTGAATGTCTCTAACTCTCTCATATATTATTTTTATTATCAGCCGGGTTTATTGACAATCCAATATTTAATCTAACTGTGACTGACTTCGCTTCACACACTGAAATAAGTCTCGTGTTTGACAGAATAATGACATTTTCTGTGTGTTTAGCTTCTGAGTGGGTTTTCATCTTGAATAGTCTGCCTGTGTGTCAGCACACTTTACCTTCACACATTCTTCATTAGTTGATTATTTGTAACAGTGATGAAAGGGAGACTTGGCTGTACAGTACTATATATACTATATATATATATATATATATATATATGTATATACCATTTCTGCAGCTGCCACACGATGATGGCAGAGGAGACGCACAGCCAGGACACTGTCAGGAATGTGTTTTTGGAAATATAAGAGACAGACAAATGAGCTCAACAAATTTGAGTAATCTAATGGAATATGTTACAAATTACATTTTAGGGCATGTATTCAGTAATCTGTAGTGGAATACACACTGTTAATCAGTCCAACAGCAGGCTGTTCTCATACACTGTTTGTAATAATTACTACAAAAAGTAATGCACTATAATTTGTGCATAACCCGCGTAATTGTGAGCCAGGAGGCCCAGCTTATTGCGTGCCATATTGACGTTTTATTTGTAGTATAGTGGCCTTCCACTATACAGTCACTGGTGTAAACAAGGAAGTGAGGCGACGTGATACAGAAGATGCCAAGGAGGCTTAATCACACACAGCACATTCACCCAGGAGACTAGTGTTCATGTCCCGTTTGAAAATACAAGTCAACGTTGTTATTTTTAACGTCTTCATTAGTTATGTGACGTCCTACGTCACCACGTAACTGCGTCCGCTATTTTTCGTAGTGTTTTTGTGTGTGAGAGCTTCATTTATAACACAGAAGTAGGGATTTTAATGCAATCCCAGTGTTTTTTACTAACCATACCAAGTCGTTTTGTTGCAAAGCAGTCCTGTTTCATAACTTTAATCACAACGTTAATGATGTGTTTAAACAGAAATGGCCATTTCACTCCATTAAATACATTGATCATGTTTTGTAAGATATCATACAAACTATTGTGCATACATTTTCGTAAGATATCATATGAATCTCTCTCACTCACACACACACATACACACACACACACACACACACACACACACACACCCCCCCACACACACACACACACACACAC
>JAOVVB010052620.1:0-14646 GCA_028570985.1 Heterobranchus longifilis
AAACACACTTCATTCAAACTGGACAGAAACAAATTAAAACTCACCAAAACGCTGAACAGATGTGAAAATATGCTGCCTCTACACGCTGTCTTTGTGTTACTGGGTTAGGTCACTCAGCAGATCATTAAATTAATAAAATAAAATTACAGAAATCGCCTAAAAAAAACAACTGCCGATGTACTCAGCCAACCGCCGATAGCCGATGTATTCGTCCAATCGCCCAAAGACATTTCAAACGTGGGTTTCTTTTGACAGGATCTTTACAAATAGGGCTCAAATACCCATCAGATATTTGGCATCTGGTAGATGAGACTCTGAAAGTTTGGTATGATGCACCAAGCAAAGACATTATTCACAGCAAATGTGTTTTTGTTTCTCATGCTCAGTGTGGGGAAGAGCAGCTCTTTTCAGAGTTTTTGGGGTAAGAACATCATAATCGTGGACATGCCTTTACTGGCGATATGACGGCTTTGATTCATATATTCATGCTGAGAAAATGCTGCTATGTTCTTTGCAGCTTTTACAGAAACATGACTTAATGAGTATGTCAACATGTAAAATTGATATATTTATATATGATACTGTGTGTCTACAAGGAGCTATTAATGTCTGTCGATGAGGCTTTTATGTCAGATCTTAGATGAGAAAGAGGTGGCTGCCTCTCTATAAGCACAACCGGAAACGGAGGCTATAATTTAATATTACAGGGCCAGGGCGATAATGTGATGGAGAAGAGAGTGAGACAAAATGTCCATTCTATAGCTCCCAGGTAAGTAAACAGACAGGTTTGAAATAGGAAGTCATTCCCTGTTGACAGAGAGGAGTCGCGGCAGATAAGCCGAGACGGATAATTGTCCTATCTGATTCAGCATCTACATGAGCGTGTGGAGTGTTTGCTTATTGTAAATCAGCACGCAGAAGGCGAATTATATTTCTGTCAGAACATCAGAGGCAAACTGCAGAGTTGTTATGCCGCCACCATACCTGTGGTAGTGGGGGAAAGATAATTCATATCTCATATTCATATCTCTGCTTGGGATGTTTCTCCTCAGGGGGTTGTTGTACAGTTCTCTGTCAAAAGCGTGTCTGTTTGCAGGTATCATCCACATTTTTCCAGCATATCTCTCGTCTCTGTTCATTTAGAAATGGAAAATGATCAGATGCCATACTCACATATGTTAGAGGAGAGAAAATGTGCCCCCAAATAGGCCCCATCCTATTTTTACTTAATTATTAACTGTGAGAGGGAAAGGTCAGACAGTGAAGAATCCTGCTGCCTAATGAACCATGGAAATAAAGTGCAGACCTCAGGCACAGTCTTCAGAATAGTCAACAGTATACTGCTACTGTTAACTCAGTGTATTTGAGTGTGTGAGTGCAGAATCTGATAGCTCCCATACAAACTGAGACACAAACACTCATCAAGTCAGAAAGTGGGAGAGGAGGAGGAGGAGCTGCTCGTCAAAGCTGCTTTAATTGGCAATGATAAACGAATGGAAATTATGCTGAAATTGGAGTTATTGGTTTCACAGAGAAAACGATTAAATGCACCATGGAAATCTGCTAAGATTGTTTTTAGGTCATGTTTTTCAGTAAATAAACACAGAAGGATTGGCAGGCATGAAAGACCCCAGCCAACTGGCAATAAAAAGGAAATTAATGTCTTCTTTCCAGGGTAAATATATTGTACATATGAAAACTCAATGTCAAACTCCAAAGCAGTTATACTCAATTTTCAAGGGAAGTAACTTAAAATATATGATAATTCATAAATGCCATGCTTTTTGTCATGCATGATAACAAGTGTCTGATAAAAGCACCTTTTAATGATATTCATGAAATAAGTGCACAGGCTCCTCCCTTCTCCCGAAGCTTAGAGAGCTGCTGTGTTCTGTCGAGTAGGATGTAATAGTCAGGCAAGGGTCTTTGTCTAAGCCATTCATTGCCAGTGATTAACACAGCGTCTTTCTCCATGCTTCTCAGGAAACATGGTGAGCAAGGAGGGTGGCAAATGCATGCTCACCAACTCAGAGTCTGACTCGGAGGCAGCGCCCTTGCCCTCCACCTCGCTGGCGCTGGAGGTGAAGTATTCTCTGGAAGCCAGTCGACAGGTGAGGAAGAGAAACAAGGCCCTGCAAGTGCGTTTCAAGGATATCTGCGAGGCGCAGAACGAGCAACGGGAGGCGGAGTTGCAGGCAGCGGGGAAAGGAGGCAAACCGATCTCATACAAAGTGGCGTACCGCAAATACATGACAGTCCCTGCCCGCAGATCCATCCCGAACGTCACAAGGAGCACAGGCGTGCAGACGTCCCCTGACCCGAAGAAACGCTATCAGACCTTTCCCTTTGAGCGCAAGAAAGGCCACACCTTTAAACACGTAGCGGCCGTGGAAACTTATAAAGGTCAGAATAACGGTTTTGTCATGGAGGTGAAGCAGCCCAAGGCTGCTGAGCGGGGTTTAGATGAGGAGGAGGAGGAGGGAGCCTGCGGGGGGAGTGGAGTCCGGAGGACCAGGGCTCTGCTCCATACTAATGAGTGCATTGCCACAGTGGAGCAGCACACTGCACCTGATGGCCTGTGCTCTGACGCTCTGCTGCTCAGTTGCTCTGCAGACACAGACTGCCTTGCAGACACACAGAGAGGAAGCGGAGCCGGAGCGCGGGCAGAGTACCAGCTCTGCAGTGTCCCATCCAAAGCCAGGACAGGATTACAACACAGGGAGGCCGATACGGACCGCTCGGCCAAGAGGCAGCTGCTCAATCTGGAGGAGGGCTCGTCCCGAACCCTGCCGGACAGGGCCTCCAAGGTTACGGGCCCCATCGCCTGGAACTCCCTCACGCAGGTGGAGTGCCTGGACAGCCCGTCCGTGCGGAGCAAGCGGAAGAAAGCCCTGCAGCTCAACGGGCTCCAGAGCGAGACGCTACCACGTTCCAGCGGAGGCTGTACAACGCAGGCACAGTGCCACACGGGACAGTTATCTGCCCGGCCTCTACGGGGCATGGAGGAGCCCCTGACACCGTGCAGAGGCGGTGAGGCTGGTGGGGCACCGGCCGACCGAACACAGGAGGCCTGTAAGCAAATAGTGCCTATGAATCAGGACGGGGATGTTAAAGCACAGCTCCAGGCCATGGAAAATCTCATCAGTTCCAGCCAAGAGACCATCAAGGTGCTGCTGGGGGTCATCCAGGAACTGGAGAAGGGGGAGGCCCACAGAGAAGGGTAAGACATCTCTCTTATAGACTGTGCTTTACACTAGAGATGCACCGATTCAACGTTTTCTGTCCCGATACCAATTCCAGTACTTCACTCAGGGTACCTGCCAATATGGAGTGCCAATCCAATACCAGTGCTGTCTTTTTTCCCAAATTTAAAATCTGCGCAGCTCACTGCATGGAACTCATTTGAATCATTTTTATGTAAAGTAACATGAGGCCAGAGATCGTTGTAGAACTAAGAACTGAGTCAGCGGCCCACCATGACCAAACTAACAGCAGAAACACCGAGTTTTCTAACAACATTGACTAAGAAACGGTGGATCCATCAGTCAATGGCTGATACCCAATCTGCTTAATAAGGTCAGTATCAGGGCTGTTACTGATCAGGTGGATTGGATTGGTGCCTCTCTACTTTACACGGGTGTCAAACATAGATTGTAGGGAACCAACGATTGTGAAATTCTGGGCCAATAGCTGTTGTCGATACAGATGGTTTTTTTGCTGTTTATTCTGTTTTTGTTAATTATTCCCTTTTTTGTGCCAGGGAAACAAATAAATCTTCATTATAAAAACATAACTGAACTTTTTAAAAGTCATCCAGCCCTTCATTACACTACCTTTGAATGATAGTGATTTTTGTGTCAAATCCTTTTGAACCTTTTAACACAACATTTATCCAGCACAACAGATAAACATATAACGGCCACTTCCATCAGCAAATGCCATCTTATTTGCCAATAGGCCGATTGCGATCGATACCGATTCCCATCCAATAATTCGGTGTGCCCCCGAATGAAATGTCATATATCTATAATCATATTTGAGTTAAGGGCCTGGTGTTCACAGGGCAAAGCCAAGGAAACATCAGAGACACAGAACACATTCATGATTCAGTGCGAGCAGGAAAAGTCCCCTCTTGATGTGTCACATTATTTCTAGATCTTAGGGACAAGCTTGTATGTGTGACATCAGTTCAGCAGAGACTGGCTGATAAACCCAGAGTGTTGAAAAAGAGATCACAGCTGCACGTAGCTGGGATGATGTAGCTTTCACCTGGATGTGCCCCAGGGTGACGTTACAGCACAGTGTCCTTTTGTGATGATTTCCCTCCAGATATGACGGAGCTGCTGCAGAACTTATTTACACCCAATTTGGCCCAAGAGCTTTGATGACCGTATGAAACTCTGCTGCTCTGAATGTGGCCTTTAAACCACATTCAACCCAAGTGATTTTTGAATGGATTCTGCCACCGAAAACAAAGTCATGTGTGAGAGATCAGTATCAGGGGTGATGCAGCTTTTATCAACCAGTAGTTTCCTTTAGAATACTGAAAATATTTAATATATCTGAATATGGGAATTTAATTATTATGATGCTGACAAAATGAGTATCATTCTAACGAGGTCATCAAATCATAGAGTGACACTTTGAAGTGGGGCTGGGTAATATATCAATATTATATCAATATCGTGATATCAGACTAGATATCGTGTTAGATTTTGGATATCGTAATATGGCATAAGTGTCGTCTTTTCCTGGTTTTAAAGGCTGCATTTTATGAATTTACCAGACTAGCTGCTCTATTATTTGCATTTACCCACTTAGTCATTATGTCCACGTTACTGATGATTATTTATCAAAAATCCAATTGTGTAAATATTTTGTGAAAGCACCGATAGTCAACTCTACGATATTGTCAGAATATTGATATTGAGGTATTTGGTCAAAAAATATAGTGATATTTGATTTTATCTATACTTTTACTGATTAAACAAAATCAAGACATTTAACAACTGGACTTATCCAGCTGCACCTCATGTTTATCTTTGAAGAAGTATTTTACTGTCCAATGGATACTGAGTACATACAAAAAGGGCCGCAGATAGCATCCAGCTCGCTGAAATAGAGGATTGTCTATCCGAAGGGATGAGGTAAACAAAATGGCCAATTTGTTGAGTGAATTGCTGGGGCTCGGCACTCAGATCCTTATCAGTTTTGACCAGCACAGTGGAGAAGTACGGAGTGAGAAAAATCCATATAATCAAGAACATACCAACCTGGAGTCCAAAACCTGTGGGAATTAACCACAGAGACACACCTGTCAAGTACACAACCACAAATTCTTCAAAGTGTATAAAAGCAACTCTCGATATCAACTTGACTGAAAGACGAGGTGAAACTCCAATTCAGGGTTTACACCATCTAAAAAAGCAATTATCCTCGTTCAATCTCGCACAGGGCAGCCTTAATCTCCTCATCACCAAACTCATAAAAGTGTGTTGTGAGTGAAAAAGTAAGCGGACATGTGGTGCAGCATGGGGAGCCATCTTCTCTGTGTTGCCGAGCACATCTGGCTCGTCAGATGTGTCTAAAGTGGCAGGTGGGAGAGGAGGAGAGGAGGCTTCATTTGTAAATAAAAACATGTGACTACTGTTTAATGGTGCCATCTGGTCACATACACCAAGAAACAATCACATTGTCTTTGCATATGTTAATTACAAAAGCCTACATTGAGTTAAAGTCAGTGAGCAGAATAAGCCTCTTGTAATCCATCTGAGCCCAACACAACCTCTACTTTCATTTCCAAGCACTATCGTCTTCTTCCTGTACATATTTCCATTTTTTTTTTATCGAGCCAAGCAAAAATTCTAATGCTGCTTTAGTCACACTACATTAGCTTCATGCTCCCCTTACATAAATGTCACTGACACAACAAATAGGAGTGCCCACGGGCTATAGGTGAACTGTGAGTGCAATTACATCTGAAATATAACTGCTTATGTTATGTGACATTCATTTTTCATGGAAGGAAATGCAACTCTGTGCGCATTCATCACTGCGCGTGTGTTCACGACATGCTGCTCAGACACAAATTGAAATTCAATGGCTAATGTGCTGAGACTAATAAAAAGTACGCACGCGCACGCGCACACACACACACACACACACACACACACACACACACACACACACACACACACACACACACACACAGAGCTTTGTTATTCTTAATAAAACAAAGTGGTATCTTCCATTGATTTCTGCTATTTCAACTAGAGACTGGCCACAGTAATATTTTATTTCTCCCCTGATCTGTGTGACCTCGGGAGGAAGAAACAACAAGTGTGTGAAATGGAAAAAGAGGGAGAGAGATTAGGAGAACAACAGTTGCAAAGTGGGAGGAACCACTGGTCCATGAAGTGATTTTACCACTGTAAATTAAGTTTTTTTTTTGGTAACACTTTATGGTAAGGGTACGTGAATTATCATGAATTCATGCATGAATTAATGCATGAAAAAAACATGAATTAATTAATGTAGTACTATAAGGAATGTACAAGAGTTAATAGTGTCGCATGCATGAGTTAATGCAAGAAACATGTTAATTATTAAGTCTGCAGTTAAAGGGACAGGCCAAAAACTGAGCAGTCACAGCAGTGAGGGGTCACAAGGATGATTGATTCATAAGCAACAGATAGTTACTACACCACCATGAATCATATGTTATATATCAGGAAAGGACCAGGTCACCACTTTATTTAAAGGGCGACAAGCATGATGAAGTCATGAAAAAGTAATTTTTAGTTAATGATGGTTACAACAGAATACATGTGCACTGGATTGTCTTTTGTCCTGTCCCTTTAACTGCAGACTTACCTGAAGACAAGAACATCATTAATAACTTAGAAATCATGATGATTGACATACCTTAGATGTTGCATTAATTAACATATTCTTCTTGCATTAACTCATGTATGAGGTACTAATAATTCTTGCTCATTCCTGATATTTCATGAACTACTACATTAATTAATTAATGCCTTTTCATGCTTTGCAAGTCATGCATGAATAAATGATAATCCATGTACCATAAAGTGGTATTTTTTTCATAAAGATAGTTTCTGCATAGTTTTATGCATATCCAAGTCCCCTAACATTGTCTATGCAGACCCAGAACAACTTTGCAACGAGACAGGTGAAGAAGAAAAGGGCATCCAGCACAGTGAAGGGTGTGATGCAGTTACAGAGTACATCACTGCATCCAACAGCACAAAGCTCGGGAATAAATTTGCTGCATCATCAGCCAGTGCTGGCAGGCCAGAGACAATTAATCACACTCATGGGGACTTGTTGCTAGCCTGTGTATTAACACTGTGTATGTGTGCATGTTGGACTCCCACCCACTCAGTGACCTTTGGGAGAGCTCACCTCTGAGCACAAAGGGGTCGGGTAGATATACTGTTAATGGCACTTTTGGCTTCGCTCTCTCCAGGGAGTCTCGCCGAAATGAGCTCTGCTCTCTTATTGTCTCTTATCAACTCAGTGTGAAAGACGGGCGGGGAGGGACGAGAGATGGAGAGCGATGGAGAGAGAAAGAGATCTAGACAGCATGAGGGCGGGAGATAGAGGGAATAAGGGGCGAGTTGTTCAAAGGACGCGACCCAGTTGCCCGTGTACCCCATCGGCTGCTTATTGATCGGCTCACCTGTGCAGAAAGTGAAGATGGCCTTTAACTTCCCCACTGCACTGCACTGTCGCCCACTCTCTAATGTCAAGACCCTAAATTACAATTAATCCAAGCTGCAAACTTCCCCGTACCACTGCACTCATCCGCTTCTCAAACTCCCCCCCCCCCGTTACCTCGTTCGGCGAAAGCCTTAAATAACAATCCTGATACCAACACCTTGCGTATACCTGTCAGAGCATACAGCACAGAAAGGAGTAGATAAGGAGAGGAAATTTATGATAGTGGTTTAATTTTTATTGGAGCCACACCTTATGGGCAGCGTGACAAGAGTCCCCGAGAGAGAATTGAAAAAATGTCTCTGCTGCTGCAAAGATTAGATATGAGAACTAAATGTGAAAGTTAGCACATTAACCTCAATGAGAAGAAGAATCCCGGAGTTTTTGCAGCAATGAGAAACTTAGATTTTTGACAGTGATTATTAGTAAAAAGGGCCGGTTCATGCAAAATTACTGACCGACTGACCGACCGACCAAAAAAAATACATTTTCTCTCTATTATTTCTGCCTTGACCCCAATAAAAAGAGATAAAGAGATAAATTGAATTGAATACGTGGTGCTGAAAACATTAGAAAACTTAATTTCAACAGCAACATCTCCCTTCAGAATCAGTGCTCCCATTACTTTGGATAACACTGAGGTCTGAAGGTTGTCCAAAATAACAAGGAAGGACATTGTTTCTGGAAATGTAATTTTTCATTGCTGTGAGCACCGCAAATTAAATTCCATTGCCATCCATTATAATAGGGCAAAGGCATAAATCTCTAAAATAGATATCTCAATACATGGGCAAAAAAACTAAACTAATTTACCTTTTGATACACAGTGGAGTTCCACAAATGTCATACCCGTCTACAAATGTGATACTAGTCGTTGGTAAATTGATCCTGGTTAAGACAAAGCCAATAAGCAAATGCTCGTGACACCTACAAAACAACTAAAAACAGCTTTAGTAGGAGGGTGGTCGTATTTGGTGGCTATGTGTGACTGCTGTATATAAAAATATGATTGTAGGCTGATAGCTGGTTATATAACAGCTAGAAAAGGCCTGACAGTTGTAGGTTTACAGCGCAGCTTTCTGTTGATGCAGCAGGTCATAACCATAAAAACCAACCAGTAGAGCATGTCATTGGTGGAGTGAGTCCACAGTACTTCCATTGTAATGTGCCATTAATTATAATGCAAACTATCACTGTCAATCAATATTCACATTTCCACATGCTAATCCAATAAGAAAGCCACTGAGCCTTTGAAGCTTGTAACTAAGTATTTCCATCGGGGGCCATCACCTGGTCTTCAGCCGCCCTGCGAGGACGAGGAATCTATAACGGCAATATTTTATCTCAGAGGCAACTGATAATAGAACGATATAAGGACACACGGGATATAATATAATAGGATATTGATGGGTTTGAATGTGAATTTGTTGAATCAATATCACAATGAAATTAAGACGGGCTGACGATATAAAAAAGCTGTCATAAGCAAAACTGACAAATTGTATCTGCTTAGAGGACCCATCCCATTTTTTCCCCCAGTTAATAAATGGTTATAAAAATATACATACTGAAGATAACTCTTACTGTGTGTTTTACAACACTATCCAGAACAGAATGGATTAATCAATGGTGTGAGTATGTTATATTGGGCTCTGGGAAATTGCGTTAGGCATTTTTCTCACATTTTATATACAAATCGATTAATTGATAATGAAAATAATCATTAGTTGCAGCCCAACCTGCATGAGGAAAATATCTAATTGCGATTATTCTGACTGATATTGCAATTGCAATATTTTTGCATCATTATTGTCATTTTCAATGAAAAATATATTCAAATAATCGTGGTGTGATTTCTGCGAGGATCTGTCCCCAAACAAAGATTTTGTCTTAAGAATTAGAATATCATTTGTAGGCCGGGAAATCTCTGCAGCGCCACAATACTTCATTCAAAATGGTATTTTGACACATAAGGCGTTTTCGGACCAGAGGAACTTTTCATAGTTCTAAGAACTCTTCTTGTGTCCGCAGCGTGAGAACTAGGAACGATCGTAACGACGTTTTGAGTAGTAGTATTTCAGAGTAGGTACTCTGCAGCACAAGAGGAACTGCGAGGGATGTAAGTGCAGGTGATTGATCCAGAGAGACGCAAGTGTATGTTGATTGATTAAACAAAGCCAATGCAGCACCGGTAACACGTTAACCTTGTGAACACAAAACACAAACAAACAGCTCATAAAGAAAAAAAGGGGAAAGAATGGACCGACAGTGAAGTCCAGGCTTTACTGAACATATATGTGAGGGGGGGAAATATAACGGCATTTGGACTCGTCAAAGTGAAAAGCCGGCCAGCGACGTCACGTCAACGTTACAGTGCGGCGTGAATGTTAACGTGAAAAAAAGCCTCAGAGGTATGTAGTTCTTGGGGCTCCCCAGGAGGAAGTTCCTCTCAGATAATCCTGAGAACTGTTTGGTTTGAAAACACCGATAATTTACCTTCAACAAATATATTGCTCCCCCCTGTGATTTGGATATTGCACTAGTCTGTTGCGGTTTTGATAAAATAGTGATTCATTGTGCAGCCCTACTATAATTGTAAGGGAATCTAACAATCCTGACACAAGTCCCCTGTTCAACACTGCAGCTCAGAAAAATCCTGTGTACTACTTTGCCTTATCTGACCTCAAATCAGTCAACCGCAGCTAATGGCCGACACTGTGCTCTCTCTGCCCTGCCTGCTGGACACAGGCCACTCAGGAGGGCAGCCTGACTCCGCGTCATCCTCATTTACTTGGGTCCTGCTAACGAGGGATGACAAACAAGATGAGAAAGGAAGGTGTGAGGGAGCAGCTTAACAAGTCCTGTAATTACTCATTCACGACTCTTATCTTCCCCGCAGACTCTCCTATCGAACCGGACAGGACACGGCCAACTGCGACACATGCCGGAACAGCGCATGCATTATTTACAGGTTAGTGGCCATTCCTCTTCAAAGACACGGTGATCCAAATGTGCCCCGTCCTTTCTCCTTGTGGGAAAGTGAACAGGTGGAAAAGCGACGATGGAGAGGAGGGGCAGGGGATGCAAGACTAATGTGGATGCTGTTAATGTGCACATGGGGACGTGTGACATTTACACACCGCTCTCTTTCTCTCTTTCAATCTATACATCTTTGTCTAATTCTCCCACTGTCCGTTCACACCCCTCCATTCTCTGAAAAGTGTGTCGCAGGTGCAGGGTTATCTGGATTTAGAGACAAAAGGGAGCAAAGTTGAAAGGCAGAGAGGATGCACACTATAGAATGAGTGAAAGGTGAAATTAATTACCATCCAAGCATCAGGAAATATCATCACTGTGTGCTGTTGCCAAGCCAACTGAGCCTCAGTGTACCTTCAGATTCACTTCAATTGATTTGACAACCAGTAGAGACGTGAGTCCAAAGTCATTAGTCTACACGGTACGTAGTTCTGTCTTTATGAAGGTGTGTGTGTGTGTGTGTGTGTGTGTGTGTGGGTGTGTGTGTAAATACCTTGCTGTCGAGGTTTCTGTGTGTGTGTGTGAATGTGTTTCTGTACGTGATGATGCTGAGACAGGAAGGTGATTCATAGATTCAGTTGGCAGAAAATTAATTTGGCATCAATTTTGATAATTACTTAAGTAGCTTATCCAGAAAAAATGACAAAAATGTCTGATTTCAGCTTCTCAGATGTGACCATTTGCTGTAAACTGAATCCCTTTCTGGTGGTCCTTTTGGGCTCTCAGAAGTTGTGATGATGCATTTGTCAATTTTTTTTTTGACATTTTAAAGACTAAACAAATCACGGATAAATCAAAAACAGCTAAATGCTAATGTCAAACGCTAACATGCTGATGTTTAGCATGATATTTACCATGGTCTCCATCTTATAGTTTAGCCTGTTTGACGGGAAAGTCATTCATTTTGCATGTATTTGGGTCATAAACCAAAGTATTTGATTCGACCTGACCTGATTATGGTTTTAGATGATAGTTCAGGTAGGAACCTTGAATATCTGTAGCAATCCATCAAATACTTATTCAGATATTTCACTCTAAACCACATGTGAACCTCATGGTGGCGCTACAACAAAAGTCAGGGGATCCCCAAAGTAACTGTGGTTGTTTTAAATGTGCTTTATAAATAAAGTTTGACTTGACTTGACTAGGATGCATCATCTGGGGACCATGAATGTCTGTAGAAAATACCATGGCAATCCATCCAATAGTTGTTGAGATATTTCAGTCTGCAGTAAAGTGGTGAAATGACTGACAGACTGGTGCTGCCGTCCATAGAGTCACATTACTAATGTGGCTAAAAATCTATAGATTAATCATATGACAAAAATAACCACGAGTTACAGCCCTAATGATTTCACAGTGGGTGGCCCTGACCTACCCACAGAGCCTTGTGGGTCCTTACACCTCCATCAGGCTGGGGCCTCTGTGATACACAGTGAGGCCCCATGAGGGTCCATGAGGGCCCATGCTCACTGTTAGACTTGCATGACAACCTGTGTGTGCTTGCGTGTCCATGTGTCTGGTTTTTCTGTTTGGTGCTTAGAACAAGTATGATTCCAACAGTGGGGGGGGGGTAAAAGATGAGGAAAGAGATTTAAAGAAGTAGGAGGGTGAGAGGCGATCAATAAAACTGTTTTAGTGGACACTGCTGTTCCACTCAGTCGGCATTTCGTCTCTGAAGAGCCATTTAAATCATTTTCTATCTACTGCTCTCAATAACTGATAAGCCCCTGGCCAAACTTCAATCAGCTGCTGAAAATGAAGGAGCAGGGCTCAGATCTGCTCCCTCTGATGTTTGCGCTGAGGTAGGTGCATCCCGCCGTAACGCTGAATGGGTTTAAATTGGCGGCAGGCCCTCCCGCATGGCCGCAGGGTGGACCACGGGAACGGTCGCTTTTACACCACAATTCAATGACAGCAAGATGAAGTGAGGTGAGCTGAATTATGGCGCATGATGTGAAGGACACGGGAAGAGCACAACTTGGCATGGGGGAGTTAAGAGGCACTGGGTTGCGTAGGGTTAAAAGGATGGATGACACAGGACAGACTGCTGAGGTGGGAGCTCGCCTGGTATTATAAATTAGTCAGCCCCATATTTAATGGTGAAGGCCCCGCTCCCTCTGGTCTACCTATCCTCCCTCTCCGCTCTGCCTGTCTGAGTAACGCAGACTGTGCTCGCCCTGCGATGCCAGCCTCTGCAGACTCGAGACACGTCCGCCAACCATCCCTCCGAATATATGAGCAAACTGCAATGTGATAATGTAAAAAAGAAATATGCACATTTCCATTCGACGGTTCTTTTTGTGGAAATATTGGTGGCAGCTCAGAGTGTACCTATACTAATCACTGATCGCCATGACCTGAATTCCCAATGAGGGCTTCAAATATGCTAAATGCAGCCTGCAATAAAAGCTGTGTGCCCATTTGAATATGAGCCACATACGTGTCATCGAGTACGTTTACATGCACACTAATATTCCACTATTATTCAGAATATGACAATATTCAGAATTTGATATGCGTCATGTAAACGAAGGAATGGTCAGAAGCAGAAACACACCTACTTTTAAACATTATGTAGACTTGGATATCAACAGGTTTTTGGATATGTGCAATCTTTTCAAGAAGGTGAAGGAATGAAAGAGGGAGTCCGACAGCAGTGGAAAACTTTGAAAAAATCCTATTTTGCACGGCTTCATTTAAAAGGTTAAATGTGGAATTTCATTAGCCATGTAAACAGCTTAGTAGGAATATAGTCTTTTTTCAGAATAAGAGCAAAAAACTGAATATTTTGTGCATGTAAATGTAGTCGGTGAGTTGTCCAACATATCTGTTTTATCTAGATTATTCTTGAAAATCCCCAGAGAGAAGCTGAGTGAATATTACATAAAGGTGTCACAGATGAAGTCAGGTCAGATTTGTCCCTCGACTTGGTCGGTGCTGATCACGCACACACAACGACAACTGACTTCAAACAGGCGCTGTATTAAAATCAAAACTCCACATTTGGCTTCCTAAATATGCCACAATCAAATGAGGAGGAAGTGCAGAAAAACAAAAACTCAATAGAAAATAAAAGGCTCGTTTTTGACAAACCTTGACGGCGCCTGGCAAGGTTTCAACTTGATAAAGGGCAGATATTTTCTAAGTGTGATGTTTGAAATCTGTTTAATTGACCCGGGTTCTCCTTTAAGAGACTCGCTTGGCACGGAAAATTGTGTTGATTGGACACAGAATCAAATATAGCAGATGTATTCACACAGGCGGGAGGATTAAATGGCAATCTAATTACTCAGATCTCCATGAAAACAACCTCTCTGGAGGTGGAGGAACACCGGATAGGACGCAGAGCTACGAAGGAATGCACACTGTACGTGGGAAGAATAGCTGTCTATATTATCTATTAGGATTTTTTTTTTTGTATGTTCATGTCTTTGTGCCATGGTCAAATCCCTAACTCTTGTGTTTATGATGTAGCTGGTCTCATGACCGGGGTGGGCATATGGGTCCATAAATCATTTTAATGCAGCCCAGTAAGGAGCCAGCTGTGCACTCTTCAGCATTACAAGAGTACATGGCATCATCTCAGAGCCCATCCTTAGCATAACAACAGCAGCAGATCAATACAGTGCTCAGGCCTATGGGCACGGGCTTCAAACAGAATGCACCAGCTGCTGTAGTCTCTTGTCCTTGTCCGGTCCTCATTTTGAACATCTCGATGTCAGTCTGTCTTTCTTCTATCCTCCCTCAGTAACTTCCCCTCTCGGTCTGTTTCTCCAGAATACGTTATCTCCTCCTAACAGTGTGTGTGTGTGTGTGTGTGTGTGTGTGTGTGTGTGTGTGTGTGTGTGTGTGTGTGTGTGTGTGTGT
>JAOVVB010052628.1:0-14646 GCA_028570985.1 Heterobranchus longifilis
TGTCCCAGAAATAATTTCCATTAATGATATTATTGTCATTTTAAGACCATTTTATGCCACTGATATAATGATAATATAGTACACCCTTTCAAAGAGCAATTACCTTTTAATTCTTAAAGTCCTCCTCCTGACACATTTTAAAGTATGTAAAATGACTCTGCTGTGATCAATATTTTTGTTTAACATAGTTTTCTCACAAAAAAAAGTAAATTAAAAAAAAAAACTCTGGGGGCTGGAAGCACATCTACTCTTGTCCCTCATTAACAAATTCTGGATCTGGCCTCAAACCCCGCCCACCACTGCTGCCATAGTTACACTAGTCACTGGTGGCTGGGACAAGTGATTTGATTGGTTCCTTAGACATGTGATGTCATAAAACCTGGTTGTCTGAATCCAGATTGTTGAGACTGTTGTTGGCACACTGCAGTTTCAATGCAGAAATTCTCAACTATGGTGTTGACTGCTCATTTCACCCATGACGCAAATAAAAACCACCATATAGACATGTTAACATGGTTAAAAAGGGCCCTTTATGAATATTCAGATAGTAGAATTGGAATGTGGAGAGTTTTTATCTCTTCATTTGGCTTAGCTGCTGTGAAAAAAACCTGTTTAGGCGCTATGCCTGCATGTCTTATAATGACAGGGAAAACCCTGCTGTTTATTCTGGCATCATGTTGGCTAAAATGTTGGTGACATTCTTACAGTATGTTAACAAACACGCATGTAAACACAACAGGGAATACCGTACGATATATGGACATGACCTTGATCATTTTTGCTGACCTTGATAAGTCGATAATGTAATTATTGTGACAGGCCTACTTGTTTTAACTACTTTATACACGTAGGTAGTTTAGTCCAGTGGTTTCCAAACTCGGGAGTCAGACCCCTCCGAGAAAAAAAGAAAAGACACTTTTTTGTGAGGGGTCACAAGTCAAGGTTGAAAACCACTGGTGTAATCTTGAACAATGTATTTTATTTTATAAGGTTATCTTAATCTGAAAAGTAGCTAGTAGTTATAAACTGTCAAATAAATGCAGTGTAGTAAAGAGCATAATGTTTCCCTCTGAAATGTAGTATAAAGTAGCATACAATGGAAATACTCAAGTACCCTAAAGTTGGACTTCAGTACAGTAGCCTACGAGTAAATGTACTTTAGATGTATAATACTGAATATAAGTGGAAAACATGACTTGTTATTCTTGTCTGTAGCCTGGGATCCATGTCTCTGGTGAGATGATCCTCTAACTCTCTGTCTCTGAAAATGTGATTTCTTAAAGCACTTTTATGTTTGAATTGTGTGTAGGTGCTTTACATGCACTCAGACTCAGTTACACAACCCCCGGGACCCCGAGAGACAGAGAGACAGAGAACATCAGTGGAAAACAGGAATTATAGTTTTAGCACGGTCAAATCAAATCAGATACAGTAACTGTAAATGTTTCCTGCTGGCTTTTTCCTGTACTTTGTTGTTTTTGTTGTGAAGTCTTTCATAAAGAAATTATGCAAATATTACATATTTTATATCACAAAAATATAGTTTTGTTGTTGACATTCAAAGGATGATTAAAATGAATAGTGTGACAATTTGGGAAAATGTGCTTTCTTCCCAAGAGTAGATGAGAAGATTGATACCAGGCTCATGTCTGTCCTTTAAATACAAAGCAGCAGCTGGTTAGCTTAGCTTAGCATAAAGACTGGAAACAGGGGGAAACAGCTAGCATGGCTCTGTCCAAAGATTAAAAAAAAAACCTGCCTACCAGCTCCTCTACATCTCATTACAACCAGACTAACGTGATCTCAAAGCGTATACATAGCACGCCCCTTTTAAAGGCGTGTATACAGGAATTGTCACTTATTTGTAATTAACACAATCAAGCTCAGCCCCTCCTCCCCGACTCAATGAAAGTGAAAGCAAACCCCAGAAAACAAGCTTTGTCTGCTTGGCGTTTCGCCTCGCTATATTTGCATTTTTTAGCGATGTGTTTACTAACTTGATTAAATCGTAGCTAAAAAAAATGACAATTTCCGACCGATATTTCTGAGTTGGAGAACCGTTCAATTCATTTTTTACAGGTCGGAGTTCGTTTTTTCACCGAGTTCTGAGTTGTCTTGAAGGCAGCATTTCTCAACGGTGCCGTTTGGTTTCACACAAGATACAAACAGCGGCCTGCTGGGTAAAAAGTCACATATTTCCGCAGAGAGGTTTGCAGTTGAAAGCCCACTGCAACTACATGTCTACACATGTATATATATATAAAATTAAAAAATGCCTTGCTGTGTTATACAACACCTCTGTTTTTTTATTGGTGCAAAGGGCAGTACACAAAACCGAGGTGACGTAAAAAACGAGACAGAACAACAACAATGACAAAATAAAAAAAGGGTTTACAGTTGAAAGCCTGGTGCGACTACATGACGTAAAATGAAACACAAAAATAAAAATAAAAATGCCTTGCTGTGTTATTCATACGACCGCGCTGACCAGCGCCTCTAAATCTCACTACAACCAGACAGACATGAGAGTGGTATTGATCTTCTCGTCAACGCTCAGCATTTCGCAAAATGTGGAACTATTCCTTTAAATTTGGAGTCTTTGTAAATCCATTGTAATTTAATCACCCGTGTAGTATCCTTGTTGTGTGACTGCTGCAGGGGTGTATCGATCACCGGGCTGAGAAATGAGTGCTATCTTCTCACTGCAATCTTCTGCGGTCGAGCGAGATAAACCCCACAGAGCAGCAGACCTCAGCACGGAGACCAACAAGCTGACTGATTATTTTCCATTGTCTTGTTGCCGTGGTAACTTGCTGAGTTTCAGTGGAAAACGCACCCTTGCCCAGCAAGTTTAACCTCTTACACTTAATCACTTCCCACGCCTGCTGCTCTGTTATCGACTGGCCGACGGAGAAACAGCAACGGCTGCTTCTCCTTCAGCCACAGTTTTAAAAAAAACAACTGAAACCTGAATTAGAATAATATTAATTTAGTTTCTATGTTTAAAACATGAGACAACAGCTTCATTAATGCCTGAGTTTGAAGCCAGTGGATGACTGTTCCATCCTTTTTTTTTTCTAAAAAAAAAAAAACATGCTTTCCATCCAATTTCTAGTTTTGCAAAAGGACGTGCCTGAACATGCCCAGAAAATCAGTCAGGTTGTTCTTACAGTCAGCTTTAGTTTCCTGGCCGTTGGGAGGAAATATTTGTGTTTAATAAGTTTTTCCAAATCTTGTTTTTCAAGTACAGAGCAAGGATTACATTCCTTAATATCAATAATAACTATAGCAGCACAGAATACTTGCTTTTTAACCTTTTGTCTTATTGATATTATTGAAAACACTGATTTACCATCTAAGTGAAAATGTAGCCGAGAGCAGATTTACTTACAGACAGATTAACAACAGTTTTAGAAAACAATCCTTTTTTTGTTATCAATTGTTTTTATTTCAGAAATAATAAAAAATATAAAACCGTAGGTTTAAACAAATAAATAAATAAAAGAAAAAAAAACCCAAAAAACAATCCTAACTTGAAGTTAATTTAATAGCTTTTCCCAGAAGTTTCAACCATATAAAACTGTTTTCATCTTTGGATGTAGTTTGCCAACACATTCTCATAAACTGTAGTATATTGTACAAGAAGTACTGCACAGCAGTTTGTAAATATACGAACATGTCACGTTTTCAGAACACGTCCCGGTCGAGTGATAAACACGTCATTAATGTCACGATTAACGTTGTGAAACTGGAAGAATTCGATAGGTTTAGACAACAACAACAACACTTTGTTAGATTTAGGCAACCTGGTATGGTTAGTAAAAAAACACTGGGATTGCAATAAAATCGCATTAAATTTCCTACTTCCTATACTTCTGGTTTAAATACATGTCACGGTCACGTGATAGACACGGCATTAACGTCACAATTAACATTGTGAAACGGGACTAATTTGGTAGGTTTATGCAACAATATGCAACAAAATGACTTGGCATGGTTAGTAAAATAAATGCAGGGATTGGCATTAAAATCCCTACTTCCATGTTCCATTTTAAATACATGTGATGGCCGTGTGTTATTATGGCCGTGTCCATGTATTGCCTGTATTCCTGCATATTTTCACGTTATGCCTGTGTGTGTATGTTTGTGACCTGCCTATTTATGCTTGTGTCCCTGCATTCAGTAGCTTTATGAGTGGCCAGGGGTAATGAATCAGGACGACGGGGAGGTGCTCAAAGGAACCGCGGCATCATCACCATCAACAACCACAATAGCTCCATATGTCTGTCAGCCCCCGCCCCGGTCCTCAGAATACACGGCCGGCATTAGAGAGAGAGATCAGACAGGTAGAAAAGAGGGAGAAGGAGAGTGATGTTTGGAGAGAGGAGAGCCTAAACAAACCAGACAGCCACACAATTTAGCTGTGTGATGTCATGTTATGCCTTTATCTGATGCTGGAGAATAACAAGCTATTCACTGTAGACAAGATATAGAGTGTTTCAAAGGCTCTTTCTCAACAAACAATTGACTATAGAATCTGTTGTAACTCACTGTCCAAATATTTGACAAAAAGCCATGCACAGATACAGTATATATTTCTAGCAGAGACCAGCCCAGCACTTAGAGTGCTCTCAGACATTGAATGTATAATACTCTACTGAATATAGCAATACATAAATACAGCTGTGTGCTACAGCCTACTCCGCATTATGAAAATATCCCTTTTAAATAGATTGCGCATTTATTTGATATTTTAAAAAGACTAAGGCCTTGTTCAAGACTGCCAGCCCAAATCTTTTTTTTTTTGGCATATCAAGATTGTATCCACATTGATTTTAGAAAGTCTGGACAGCAAAAAAAAAAAACACATGAAATGCAATTTTTGCTAATCAGATCCAAACCACATTTGGAGGTGGTTTGAAATGTGATTACAATTGGATTTCTACAGATGCGTCCAGTCCGGACGTTCAAATCGGATTTCAAAGTGTCTTTTACATCACTCGCACTTGTCTGTACCACAACTAGTCAGCGCGATTGTCTAGAGGTCAAAATTATGGACCGGTGTAGCTACATGGTTACCAATCCCGGAACTCATCGGCTATCAGTCTGATGACGAGTTAGCCTCAGGGAGAAAGGGCCAATATTTCTGGGCTTCCGGTGTAGCTAGCGCATATGCAGGCCAACACTTCCTCTTCTGTGCACCGGTCATTGTTTATGGTTCGATTAGCAACTTGAGATGCAAGAACGGAGTTGGAGTTGAACAGATATCTGCATGCAAATGAATAACAACAAAAAGGTAATAGAAAAGCGAAATTGTCAGACACTAGCTGATGGGTTCTGAGATCGCATTTTGGTCAATGCGTTCCCCCTCTTTTGCTCTTCACTCGGATTGTTTACCTGCATGAAACCAAAGCCACGGAAACTAGAGCGCTTCAGATACCAAAATCTGGTCCCGTTACCTACAGATTCTACATTCAGATGCAGAATCTGTTTATAGAGATTACATAGTTACTGATGCCTACATTGTTACCATAGCAGCATGCAGATAGGGTGGGTATGTCTGGACACACAAATCTGATCTGGTCACTTGCAAATAACAGGGTGGACAGTCAGTTAAAGATCTGATTTGAGAAACTAATCGGATTTGCCTGCAGTCTTAATGTAGTCTCGAGTCTACAGCCATGCTAACAGCTCTGTGAGGTCAGGATTCCACCTCTCAGGACCATGAATGCCTGAACCAAATTTCATGGCAGTCCATGCAAAAGTTGTTGAAATATTTCAGTCTGGACCAAAGGGCCGACAGACCGACAGCCAAGCTGCTAGCATGCTTAAAAATGAACAAAGTGGCCTGTAGAGTTTTCTTGTAAACATACAAAAAAATTCCCCATTCCCAAAACTCACTGTGTGAGAATATGACCTTGAGGTCATATTCAACGTGTCATGCAACGACAAGTTCACACAAAAAACATCATACAGTTTTAGGCATATATACAACCACGCAATATAAAACTCTGTAGAAGTCAACTGTGAAAGTAAAATTTGAAATTAATATAAAATGAAGTTCAACTACTGAGATTTAAAATGATAATCAATAATTTCTTCCCATTTAATATTATACCTTTGCACCACATGCATATGAATCTATACAGCCTCCTCTGCACAGCAGCAGCATCAGTATTACCAGGAAAGGCATCTTATTTAACTTTAAACGTAGCTGAAAATACTGTGGGTAATTCCAGGCATAAAGAGACAGATACCCTCTCTTTCTAGACAGGATAAATTCCTGTAGTCCTGAGCTCATTATTACCAATCACCAGACCAAATCATAAGCTACTCTCTCTCTCTCTCTCTCTCTCTCTCTCTCTCACACACACACACATGAAAAAAAATAAATCTTTGTGGACATTTTATCACTTAACTTTATACAATGATGATTCACATCCTTTTTTCTATGGCCTCAAAATGTCACCATACACACACACACACACACACACACTCACGCACACACGCTTCTCCTTTCCAAACTCCATCAGTCATCTCCAGCTGATGTTATATGTCATGTAGTATGACCACAGCAATTACTCATATTTCATAACTCCTACTTCACATCATTATGATCCTCGACTAATGTATTGTAACATGTCAGTGACACTCAGGATGAAGGAGCAGGATTCAAATGTCACGAGAGGGATGACGTCGCTTCTTGACAAACTGGCTGCGCGTGTGATTTGACAAGCTGTTAATCACCAAATACTTGCACAGTGATTGGTGGGCGGGGGCATCCGTCTAGATAAGGAGTGAAGAAATGGAAACTCCTAAATACAGCCAATATACAAAACAAGTACCGAGTGGACATTTTAGATTGATAGATTGGGAGGCATGACTTTAAAACACTATAATCAGTCACTAATATTGAACGGTTGTGTGTGTGTGTGTGTGTGTGCGTGTGTGTGTGTGTGCGTGTGCACACGCCTGGGATTCTTTCAGAATTTGTGGCAGCTATAATTCACGCACATGGATACACACACCCATAAACGCACAGAGAGTCCACAATCAATCAATTTATCAACAAATAGACAGAGGGCTGACATTTACAGCCCTACAGCTCTCGGTTTTGTGTGTGTGTGTGTGTGTGTGTGTGTGTGTGTGTGTGTCTGTCTGTCTGTCTGTCTGTCTATCTGTCTGTCTGTCTGTGTGTGTCCTGCAGAAGGGGCCACAATGCAGAAGGGGTCATGATGTGCAGGTTTTCACAGGAAACGGAGAGAAAACATCCACATATAAAACATGACTAATAATTCATTATACTGTTTTATGACAATAACAATAAAAGCATATTTAAGTCCCTCAGACTGGTTTGCGTTGTGAGAAATGAGATGAGATGGTTATGATTAGATTTATTCCATGATGATGGTGATGGTAATTACAATGATGATGATGATGATGAGGATGATAATGATGGCAGTACAGTAATGAATGCGATGACACTGACTCAGATGATGATGATGATGATGATGATGATGATGTTTATGTGTGGTGATGATGAAGATGCTGCAGATTAAAATGTCCAATGTGATCACGTCGCTGCTTTTAATCATGATGACCTTGAAGCAAGCGGCAACCTCTGAGGCTGAAAAATGAAGCCAACGCAGAAGTGCCAAACACTGCAGTTCCTCATATGGCCACTTGAGGCTGGCTCCAAAAAACAAGTCAATCCCCATAGACCCCCATGTTAAAATGCCCAACTTTACAGCAGAAATAAACATTTTGACAGCCTGGTACAAAAAACGGTTTTAGTCTCTATAGCTAATTTCCCCATTCATGACAACTGTCCTGTAATAAGGGCACTTTCACACCTATAGTTCAGTAAACTGTGCGATTCTGGACTGAAGTTGGAACATTGTTGCATTTTTCATTTGTTTTTGGTTAGCGTTCACGCTGCACTTGTCAAGTGGACCAAACATTTTAAATGGTCAAAGCAGTTGCTGTCTATTGGACCGAATATCTGAGTGAAACTCGCCGACACTTCCCTCAGAAATAATTGAGCAACAACAAATTTATGCTGTCTTTTATATTTTATTTTATTTAAAATTTTATGCAGCACTTGGAAGCAAACAGGGACCCACATTTTCAGGCAGAGCAGAGTTCGAATGAGCTTTCACACCACCCCAAAAGAACTGGACTATCCACCAAAACGCACCAGGGTTCTGTTAAAATGGACCAAACAGGTCTGGTGTGAAAGCACACTAAGGCTTAAGTACAGTCATGGCCGCTTTGAGTGACAGGTGGGTGCCGTCATAGGTGGAGAGCATAGACTATAGGCTTCATTCAGCCCGCCTCAGCTCCATCCACGCTCCATCTCTTTGCCCATTTTTGGATTAGCCGGGAATTAGACGGCGTCAGACACTGCCAAGATGGCGACGGCCGGAGCCACCCACACTGAGCTTCACAATGGCTCTTCAGAAATACAGACTGACGTCACGGAGACTATGTCCATGTTTTATACAGTCTTTGCCTTGAAGGCGTTAAAAGTGATGATGTAAAGGCAGAGCGTAATATATGGCTCTCACCTCTTCTAATATGAGACTTCATCAATACAATACAATGGCACAGACTGGTGGCAAGAGAAAAGAGTTGGGTGAGTCGACAGCGAGAGTGAGGAGGAGGAGGAGGAGGGAAGCATTGTGGAGTGAAAGAATATAATGGGCTTTCAGCCAAAAGCAAGTTTGCTTTGGACTCCCCTCTTTTAGATGTCTCTCTCATCTGCACACACAAACACACACACACACACACACACTCTGGCAACAGTAAATGTTAATACCCTTAATTTACAAGCAACTGACGGAGAAAGCTATAGAGATGGTGAGAATGGAGGAAGTGTGTTAGTGTGTGTGAATTTGTCCACATATATACAGTATTACTGATCATAATAATCGGATACGATACTATAGCATTCTCGTGCTCATTTCACTGCAAAATGTGGTATTCATCAATTCAGTCACTGCTGTTGATCTCAGTCTCATCAGAAATTGTGCATTTCAATGAACTATTTTGTGCTGTGAATGGGAAATGGCCGGCATGTAGACAGCAACAGATAGGTGTCTGGTTTCTGGGATCTGTTGCTGTATATGAGATTTTTTTCGCCGGCATGTAAGAGAACATGAGATCAGATAGAGCAGAGAGCTGTTTTCCAGAGATAACTACTATCATCCAGGCAAATGTCTCCCTGACTCCAATCAATTGTGTCCCTGGGTCACCTGCTAAGTCAAAGCTGCTGCTGTTTTAACAAAATCTAAAACTGTTCGGAGTGAGTCCTGGTGCCTCGTTCTCTCTTAGGTTGATTTCACTGATTTGCACAGTGAGAAAAAGTGGTTTGTTGTTGTTAGATATAATAGTTATAAATAAATAAATAGCCATTTCAGATGTTCCTTAATAATTGAATCTCCAAATGTGCGTTATGTGTGGAGAGCAGGTGTGCGACTATTTTCAGAAAGAAATCCTAACCTGTAGCTTATTATTCGCTACCTCATGAAGCGTACTGTAGATCAGAGGTTCTCAATCTTTTTATCAATCAAGGATCCCTTACAAGATAGAGAAAATACCAGGGACCCCCTCATGTGTGTCCCTTGAAATAATTTGACAAAGCCTATTTTGTACACAGTCTTAGTTATATGAAAGACACAAGAAACACACGAGAAATGTATTCGAAATATATTAGACATGTATTAAAAATATTTTTGCACCATCTCAACACAGAATACCCTTAAAATAATGCAATTGGCATCAATTCAATTAGCTGTAACACTGCAACTACACAAAATATTAAAGGCAAATCAAGAGAAACAGGTGTGAAGTGAAGTGTTTCCCTCTTAGTCCATACATAAGCTGAATAAAACATGGTTTCTGTTTATTTTAGATAATATACAATTTGTTAGATTAGAATGTAGTCTATTTATTTTTAAATCTAAATAATTTAAAGTATGCTTTACTTGCATTTTTAAAAATTTTGTTTTGGTATTTTGATTTGTATATATATTTTGTTCTGCATCATGCGTTTTGTGTATTTTCAGGAAAAAATAAAAACATTTGATCACAAAAGAATAAATACAAATTATTTGTTGAATTATGAAGCCTTTATGTCATGATAAAATATTTTATGGCCATGATAATTTTAATAAATTAAAAGTGCCACAGACCCCACTTTGGGAATCACTGGCATCGGTGATCCAGGTTTGACCTGCTCTTGTTGACCATTTATTCATTATTTATTAAGTCATTTATCGCCCTGTAAGTCAATTACAGTCAATTTTTGCTGTCAATCATTTTCCATGAATCATATATTTTCAAGTAACAATTTACAAAAATAATTGAAAAGCTAAAATATTCTACTACAATACTCTATGTGCTAAATGATCCATTAATCATGCAGTCAACCGTGCAGAACATCATGAGACAGTACCACTAAGAAAGTGCCACTCTGACTCCAAAAAGGTCACAAATATTCACGGCGGGGGCGCCGTTTGTTCACATCACTGAGCAGTGAGCAGAGTGGGGTTGAACGACGGGATGTGGTGTCCGTCAAAATGGTTTAGCGACGGTAGAGCGCGTCTGAGATGGCCTTCCTTACTGGTGTCAGCCCTGACAGGTGACAAAACAGCTGCAGAACGGGCACGCAAGGGACCATATGTGTCTGTGTGTGTCAGAGAGAACACGAAAGAATAGCTATGTGTGAGTGTGAGTGTGTGTGTGTGCACGTGAGACAGTTTAGTGATAAAAGAGACAGACAAAAATATCAGGTGATAAAGTGTTGCTGACAACAAGGGGGTGTTTTTTGGGACACATCGACCTTACAACATTGTACTTTTTTTCTGGTACAGTTTGGTGTCTTAAATACTGAGCAGGTTGTTTAATGCCACTATGGTCAGATTTACCAGACTAAAGGGTGTTTGGAAACTAATAAAAAATGGTGGAGTGGGGTAGGTGTGTTGTTTTGTGTCAGGTTAGTGTAGCTCAGTCTTTCCCAAAGTTAGAGTCGGGACCCAAAATGGGTCGCGGCCCCGTTTTTAATGGGTCGACAATCGGCAGAGTAAAATGCATAACAACGGTATGATTCATTTTCCTGATTAAAATAGAAGAGTGTTCTTTTTTGCTACGCTGGTCTGTTCAGCTCAGGTGCTGTGCACAGGGCTTTTTTGATATTTTTCAGTGCAAGTTTGTTATGAGGTGGTGAGAAACTTGACACATGACACTCAGCACATTATTGCTGTGATGTACTTTTATAATGAAATAAATGCATTTCAAATACATTTTAAATCAATTGTATGTTGTGTTCTTTATCAGTAGTTTATAAATGCAGATGTCATGGCAATTCATATTTCTGTACGTTTGGGTCCCGGAGAGACACCAAATTTCTCTTTTGGGTCTCGAGGTGAAAAAATATGGGAATCCCTGGTGTAGCTGATCATTAATGTGGAGAGCAGGTGTGAGGTTGGATGTTTCTGGGACAGCAAACATACGGAGGTGCCTTCTGGGGGTGTTTTGGTCCATATTCAACCAAACACTGCAGAGCAGATAGCATACTCTCTCTAATACACACTCTATTCCTCTAAAACCTCAAAGTTTTCGCTCTCATTCTAAATACCTCAAATGTAAGCTCCTGTGCTGTGTTGTGCTAAACACTGTACAGTATAACTGAAAGAAATTCTGAAATGATAGGGAAGCTATCAACAAAAATAACATACTGTCACAATATATCATAGTCTAAGTCTAAAAACTTTGCAGAACTTAAAAAATAGTTTGACATTTTTGGAAATAAGTTTATTTGCTTTGTTGCTGAAAGTTGAGATGAGAAGATCGATATCACTCTCATGTCTGTATGGTAATAATAAAGCTACCCACAGCAGCCGGTTAGCTTAGCTTAGCACAAAGACTGAAAACAGAGGGTTAGCTATCTGTTTACTGATTCCCAAGTTCGGAATTGGAGGTCAAACACATTATTGTATACAAATAAGAAATCATTGGCAGGTGGTGACTCAGGTGAGGAAAACAGGCATGTGACTGAAGGATCACTCATTTAAATCCCTCTGCTTTACATAAATAGATAAACAGGATGCTTTATGTTTTCAGAATAAATCAGGACATTGACATCATTATGGATAGATTTACATATTCTGTTATCTGCTTGCACAGTATTATAAGGTGTCATGGGAAAACATAAATTCTGAATTCATCTGAACAAGTTTAACCTTCGTTTTCTAATCCATCCAGCACATTTTATTTACAGAGTGAACTGCATCTTAACCAGCAACTATCACCTGTCATGAATTCCGAAGACTGCAGAATAATCCCTGACACAACAAACACTTCATTCTAAATACATACAGCTCCCGTGCTGTACGGCATACAATCATCTATAATAGGGGATGTTGTGTGATGGGGAGACTGCCGCTTGTCAACAAAGATTAGCTGCAGATGTGTGTGTGTGTGGCGTGTGGTGTGTGTGTGTGTAGCGTGTGTGTGTGTGGTGGGGGGCGAGGGGGGGGTTGCACCTGAGCACATGGAGTGAAAGCACCTGGATTAAATGTGATACTGTAAGGACACACCATGTGCACACACTCACATGAATGGAAGTCTGTCTATACGTAAACAAGTGATAAACAGATGCATACACACGCACACGCACACGCACACGCACATGCACACGCACGCGCACACACACACACACACACACACTCTGTTCTCTTCTGGCTCCAGGTGTGAATTCATGGCCGCACATATATTATATGTGCACACACAGACACTAGTATTGTTACATCACCACAATTATGCCTGCTGATAGTCCCTTGTGTCCCACATACACTTTAGTGTATTTAGGTATTTCCAGTGCAGCAACAGAGGAAAATTGGAGGAAAAAAGGCTTTTAGAGGAAAATGGGGTTCCTTCTGTCCCAAAACTTTGCTCAATAACAGCAACTCTCACTTTTTCTGCACCAGGTATGACAGTCAGTCATGCCCTGTGAGTGAGGCAATCATCATATAGAGTATATGATGAATATAAGGTTAGCAAAATGAAAATAAAACACCATCTGTGCAGGTCCAAAGCAACCAAGCTGAGCCAGAAAAAACCTAGAAGTCCTGATGAAGCCAACCTTGCGTCTGTTGTCATCTGCTGCTGTCAGAGTGGATAAGGAAAAGGGCAGATGCTGCTCTTTTATAAGGGCAGGCCCATTAGGCTTGAGAGGGAGCACCCTGATTGGCTGACTAATGCCTGGTGCACACTAGAGGATTTTCAAATCTTTACCGATTTTAAAAATGCGGGAGACCACAGACATAACGGCAGGGTTTAACTGATTTTTTTATATTTTAAATCATAACAACGCACACCAGATGATTCAATCAAAACACAGGACCACACACTTGGTGTTTATACAAACGATTTCAGAGCGGCGATTCCAGGGATCTCACAGGAAGTTGCGTGATCAAAATCGTGGGCCAGCATAAAATTTTGCCAGACAAATATGCAATCTGCTTTCTACCATCATTTATTGTGCAGGTCTAACTAACACTTTAGACAGGTGAAGTCATGTGTGACATGTCTCCTGAAATACTATCTTTGTTAAGCTTACAATATCAAGGTTTTTTTTGTGATATCGTGTGAGGCATTGATTCAGTTTTGTGTTAATATCCTTGTCTGTAATTTGTTTATCAGTTGTTTTGTTAAGTGTTTGTCTATCTCTCTCTCGACGAGTGCCAACCTACAACTGCTGTTCCTCTTGGCAAACATCTTTTGGCACGTGTTGTCATAATTGTCAAGACTGTGCCCCATGCCATATTACACATCTTTGTAGTTGTAAGAGTTTATGTATTTTATTCCTTTGGACAATCTGTTAAAACAACTTTTTTTTTTTCCCTTCAACAGCTGTAAAATTGCTACTCAAGTTAATGTGACTCACCTGAGCAGCTGCATTGGTAATTGTGATTTAGTAAAAACAGTAAGAAAAAAAAAAGAAAAGTCCCTCTTTGTGAGGTGTTTATACTATTTTCTCGCCCCCCGTATCTTTTTCTTTGATCTCCCATTTTCACGGTTCTTTGCATGCAATGTGTCGTGTACAGATACGCAAACACCCCTATGGTCTCGCTCTCACACACACACACACACACACACACCTTTGGTCACAGTCACGTTCAGTATGAAACAATAGCAGAGCCTGTGGGTGACTGTACATGAGTCAACAACAGCCTTGCCTGCCGGTGGCATTCACAGTGACTCACGTTTCCAGGAAGAGAGAGAGAGATGCACGGAGAAAGAGAGGGGTACGTCTGAGACCATCTGATTTATAATACTCATACTTCAGGCAGGCCAATGAAAAGCCTCTGTTTCAAACTAATACTTGTGCTTTATTTTTCCCAACCCAGATGCAGATAAAGTTCTGAGAATATCAATGAAGGACAAACTGAAAAACTCTCAGACAACCTTTTCGTGATTGGGCTACATCATGTCAGACAACTAAGACGCAGATGTGTTATCTAATCAGTTTTCTCTGTCATTCTGCTTTCAGACATTTGTCACTTGCAATTTATGCTTCTCTTTTTTTTTGTGTGTGTCTTGTCTGTGTCTTACTCTCTTTCTCTGCTGGTGTTTGTCCCTCCA
>JAOVVB010052637.1:0-14645 GCA_028570985.1 Heterobranchus longifilis
CCCCCCTCCCCAGGCTCATCCATGTCTCTGATTCACCCACACACCATCACCATCACCATCACCATCATCACCACCATCCTCATCGTCAAACACACACAGCCCCACCTTCTATGCTCGGAGACACGCAGTTCAAAAAACCTCTAAAGTTGGTGCTAATCCTGAGTCTCGTCTAACACTCTCCATCCACCAACTACTTTTCAACTCTCTCCCTCTGTCTTACTCAAATCGCTGTTTTGAGGGGGATTGTGGGAATCTACTGCCTCCTGCATAACGCTTGTTGAACATAAGAGAGTCTTTCACAACCTTCAGTGCCAGATGCATTCTCTCATGTCCTGCCTGCATTTATCACCAGAGAAATGATCCCTTCTAACATTCCAAAGGGAGGTCAACAGGCACGGACAGATGAAACAATAGTCTATGCTTTCCATATGTACAGTTCCACTGTAATTGTACAACTTGCAACTTTCTTTCTGATATTGACTCTCATGTTTTTCTTTCCTATGGCCTCTTTGCAAGGCGGTATATTGTATTTGATGTGTGTATTTTTAAAAAAAAAGATGACTACATCTGTGTATTGTTGGTGCCTTTGTCAGGTTCAGTTGTTTGGACTTGTCTGTCTGCCGCCATTTTTAGACCGGGGTTTTTCTTGCTCTGCTCCTGGTCATGATGACCCAATGGAAACACTGCCTTCTAGGGGTACTATACGACTATGGTAGAATACTTATTTTCCCCATGATAATTATAAATAATGCAGCTCAGACAATAGGTAATATGGACTACTGTTGGTTTCTTGAAAAAACTTTGTATCCTGTATTCACTTTTTAAGATTATTGATTTTACTGACAGATTCGTTTTGTTTTGTTTTTTTCTCACACATCCAAGAAACTTATCAAAAGCTCAATGTTTATCATTTTATGGGGATACAAACTTTATGCAAGAGACTAACTGACCGTCTATGTATGTATATACCGTATATACACATGTGTGCATGCGTATCTTTATGCATACATACATCTGTATACATAGAAATACATGTAAATTGAGCTAAAGCTTTGCTTAATTGTGGGTCTCTGGGATAGCAGCAGAAAAAGCAACCTTGTGTTAGACCAATGCCTGTTCATCTATTCTGTGGTCGTCTAAATGTTAAATCTTGAATAAAACTACTGTTTGTTTACAGCAAGTCAGATAAGTGTGTATGTAATCGACCAGATGTACATAGAAGTGTACACATAAGCCATGGTTAACGATGTGTGTGGTTTTGGCATCTCAGCTGATGGAGTCACAGATGGACGCCCTTCTGGGGAGAAGTACACACAAAGTATGCTTAGATAAAGCATCCATTTATTATAGGACTAATGCAATTGGCTGGTAAAAATAACACTGAAAATAATACACAATTGAACTATACCCTCATTTATGGAGAATGGTTCATGTAGAAGAATAAGAGGTGATTCGAGGAGAGATATTAAAGATGGGATGGAAACATTAAAGAGAAACAGAGTTATATATCCACCAGTAGTACTGTATACTGAGAATGAATGCATTCTAATACCCATAGTATACCAGAAAAAGATTTAGGCTGCGTTCTAAATTGCATACTTTTTCTTTTTACTTTTAGTACATACTGCAGCTGCCCTTACAAAGTGTTGCATGCAGTATGCTTATAATTGGGACATACTACTTGTCATTCTGCATTGCGCCTTGAACTTTGACCCTCTTGCTCATATATGGATTGTGCAAAGGATTGTGGGTCAGAATAGCCAGAAAATCATGCTGTCTTGCATACTGCGAAATCTGAGCGGAAGTAGGACAGCTGGTATTTTTGGCATACTGCATTTGACATACTATGTATTGGGACATATCTTTTTCTGCCATCCTAAATAAGCATGGATATTGGAACGCACAATCAGTATGTCCCAGTACTAGTATGTCAAATGCAGAATGCCAAAAATACCAGGCTGTCCTACATCTGGTCGCATTTTGCAGTATGCCAGCCATCATGCAAGGGTATTCTGTAAAGTGCACTACCCAGAACATGCCACTAGAGAGCATACGTCCACTGTTTTGGAAGTTAATCCTGTCAAATACTGTATACTGTGAAATAGGGAGACAAAGGCAGAGGGGCATTTAAACAGGGTATTCATCAGATGGAGGTGTGCACTGTTCAACAAAACAGATAATTATATTGCGTTTTGCTGCAGTAGTTCTGCCTCCGATAAATAAGAATTAAAAAATTACCTTGAGCCCAGAATGAATGTGGTATTCAGTTTAGACACATTCTCTGTGATGAGAGAGATTTCATCATTTAATAGAAGCAGCAGAAGTGTTCCACATCACAAGACAGAGAATATATTGTGTGCTGTTTTTAGGTCACACCCCTGACAATGCTCTTCCACACTCACAGAAGAAAAACACAACTGACAGTGGAATATAAAAAAGTCATTGGAAATAAAAAAGGAGATGGAATTTGTCATTTAAAATTAATTTGAAAGGTAGGAAAGGAAGTCCCAACAAAACCGGTAAGTCTGGCAACTGTGAATTAAAGAATATTTTTCTCGATTTGAAGGTATTTCCTTCTGAATTTGTATTAATTAGAAAGCCAGTGTCTCCTATATGTTTTGCTTCCTTGTGATGATACCAGTCCATTACTTTTTAATAACATGTTTAATTGATTGTTTTTTTGCACATGCCTCTGTTGGGCGCTCACCTACTTTATGTGGTGTGTAATTAAGCTGTGTGTGCATAATTGAGCTATATGTCCTACATTTAAACAGGTTATGTTGGTGACTTCTGTCTCCTATACTGCCTTATGTTTGTATAAATGTCTCTTTGATTCATTGTCACCCCAGAACTCTTTCCTTTTGCAAATTTAAACTACATGTTTTGTCTACAGGATATTTTCCCGAATTGATACCTGTGCTGACAAACCACAGTATCAGGGTAATTACCACCTTGATTGTGTTGTGCCCCACCAAAACCAGTACTACTGTTGTTCACACATTACTGAGCCGTGAAAACTGCAGAGCATAATGGGCCCTGAATCTGAATAGCCTATTTCAATCTGTAAATTTGAATACAGTAGGTCCACAAAGTTTTGGTCACAGTGACCATGTGACTGGATTTGTAGCCTAATTCTCCCAAGGGAGAAGGTGTGGGAGGAAGGTTAACCCATACAAATATTGTAGCTTGACTCTCCTAATCCTCACAGTGAAATCAAATAAACTGAATAAATAGGCCTATTTAGGCTACAGTGGCTTGCATATTGAGATTTTACAGGCTACAAAACATATGAGCATCTTATTAAGATATTAACTATTGTAGATCTCCAGTATGGCTATTGGTTCCAGTTGTGGTTTTCAAATGTATGTGCCCTGGGAGCTCACCACAAGTGTTCTTTGAAAATAGTCTTATTTATGTTGGTTTCCATAGAATCATATGTAAATGTGTGCCTTGGAAATACTTTTCATAAATGGTGTGTCTTGTCTTGCAACAAAAATGTTTGAGAACCACTATCATCTCAGATATCTATCTAGCAGGTTATCAGTAAATAGGTTACAGTAAATGTAGCCACATATCAACACTAAAAGAGAGAAATAGCCTATATATCAATAGAAAAATAAATGCAACACATAAAAAGAATTAAAATAGCTCAAGACAACAATACAAGGGGAAAAACACAACATAGCATAGATATAGGCTAATACACTATAAATATAGCCTACTAGAATATAAAATGTGAACATAGACTGTGAACATAGGATAACACAGGCCTACATCCTATATTAGACAAGTGAGCACATTTGTTTACGTTTTTTATTTTATAAATGCATAAAAGGGCAAAAGGTCCAATACCTATTCAACTCCTGCTCTGTTGTGGACACTGGTGCTCATTTAAATGCGCCACTAAATAACACTTCCTTGGCATTCATCTTTGAAGGTTTGTTTATGCTGCTGTCATGTACTGTATAATCATAGATATGAGAGCCCATTGTGTTCACGTGCGACTCCATACCTCCCCCCATCGCCCCGTCTTTAGGAAAAACAAGACAGGCAGACCTTCCTTTCTTTTAACTGTATCAACGTGATGACTCAAAGTGCGCTTTTCATCACCTAAAACTCAAACAAACATAACCACTTGATGGATATGATGTTCTGGAAATTTGCCGCGGCCTTCTTTTTTCACAAAATGATAGCCGTCTTGTCCAATCGCGACTCAAGTAGAAGCTTGTCCCCGCCTGTTTTTGGCTCTTGAAAGTGCCTGGACTAATCAGCGCTCGCCTCCGTGTGTTCAGCCATTTTGTAAGAAAATCAAGCAAGTCTGCCGCCCTACCTTCGCTTCAGACCTGCAGTTTTTTTCTTGTGCAATGGACGGGTAAGTGAAAAAGAACTACACTTAAGACTTAATTTTATAAGGCAAACCGACTGCTGTGTGATATATTTTCATATTTCGGTTGCTTATTACAATAATTTGATCCCAATGGCTGTTTCGCTTAACCGATAGACCGGGAAAGTTTTGAAACTGTTTTCTTTTTTTTCATCAAAACATGCAACAGTTAGCAGGAGCGTAAGCTAACTAGCAACTGCTAGCCATCGTTACTGCTAGCAAACGTTAGTTATGTGAACCATTTGGACGGACATATTTTATCGTTTTGTGTACTAACGCTAAGCAAACCTAACTTAATTGGAGTTATTATTTGATCAAACTTTTTTATATTAGGAACATACTCGCAGTACTCGGCCTAACGCAGACATTAGTTAACATTGGCTAACTACCTTTGGTAACTTGGTTTCACGGGAGCTTGAGCGCTAGCTAAAGCAACGTGTCTCATTTCCGCATTCATTTGTCTGCGGAGTGCCAGGGCCATGTTGAAGATGTCTGGCCTCAACATTTCCCGTTGATTGAATCAGAGATTTCGGGTTATCTAAACAGGGTAGGATACACAATGGCGTGTTGTTTCAAGTATCAAGTATTTTACTCTTTTGATCAGCTGAATTCCACAGTTTAAAGGGACTAATGTTACCAATGCAGCGTGGATGTTGCGTCGAACTCGCTCAGCAATACGCTCGACCTAACATTTATATACATTTTTATTCGAGATTTGTTTAATTATTACTTGTAACTATGCTAGTTACGTGCCCACTCTGAAGTTTACTTTGCCTACCCACTACAGCCGCCTAGACGCTGACTTGTACCCTCTGGGATCCGGCTACGTCCCTGAAATTGAGTAAGTATTTTGTATATTTTTTGCATGGCTGACTTTAGCTCGAATTATTTAAGTTTCTGTGATGCTTTATGAATTTCAAGATGCGTAAATAAATGGGGAAGTCAGTTTGCTTTTTGCTGATATCATTCCCGAGTGAATAATGTTCTGCTGTTGTGATAAATTGTTTAACCTCATGATGGATTATGGTCAATTTTCTTTGATTTCCTGTATTCTTCTGAACTTTATTTCTCTTTTACAGAGGTGTCCATGACATATCAGTTGGCACAAAGGTACGCCTTTTTTAATCACTTTCTCTTTGCAGCTGTTTATTTCTTTCTTCTTTCTATTTTTCTTAAAATGTTTTTTTATTTTTTACTTTACCTCATCTCACTGACTGGACTTCAGAATGAATATCACAAGTTAAAGTGTGTGTGTGTAATGTAAAACATGGTATTTGCAAAGTAAATACTGTAGTTGTACATTTGTGAGAGGTGATTGTGAATTGAATCGCTTGTCATTCCAGTAGGTTTTGTAGTTAAAAATGGCATTTATAGCCTTATTTGTGCTGTAATTGGAATGACCTTTTTAATCAAAATAGCTTTGATTTCTGATAATGAGTTTTCATTATATTTACATTTTTGTAATTGTGGCAGGAGATATTTCCATGTGTCCCACTGCAGCCAAATTCATTTTTAGGATACAATGGTTTGAAAGATTTTTTACAATTGAACGAACTGTGCCGACACAAGGGACTTGAGACACATAGTCTGTCGGTTTGCAAGAGCTTCCTCCTATAATTACAGAACTGCTGTCCAAAGCCATTTCTCATGTTTAATGAGTTTTCAGTTGCAGACTGGCTCTCCTTTTTAAAGATTTATGATCTACACTGGTCAGCACATAGAGGTTGCAGCAACTCTCAAGACTGTGGATATGGAATATTTGATAAGTCAATTAGCATAGATTATCTGAGGTGGGGCTTTCTGTTTTCCTGTCCTGTTTCTGTTGGGTTGTGTGGCTGTAGGGAAATGCAACTTCCTGTTATTTATTCTGTGTGTTCCTTAATAGCATGTTGGTCTTACTGGAATGTTAAGAAAGCAGCTGAATCCTGCCCTGGCGCTTGGTATTTATGAATCCCTGTTTCTAGCATAAGACTACTCAACAAACACCAGTGAAACAAATATTAATATAAGTGTTGTCCAATGTTTGCATCCTCTTTGCATAAATCTGCTCCTATAATTTCCAGCAGTGAGGGAGCTGTTGTATGCTTATGTAACTGACAAAACAGTCCTTCTTTACATGTTTGTGTGTGCAAACTTGTTGAAGAGGGAGCACATTTGTTTTTGGCTAGTTGTTAACTTGTGTAGCCAATAAAAATGCCTGCTGAAGCAGTAATCCTTGGTAACGGCCTCAGGCAGCTATGTGTAGGAGGAGTAATTGAACTCAACCTAGGGCTGTGACCATCCTGCGTAACTGTCCTCATCCTCCCGGGCAAAGGTCTTTACACTGTTTGAACAAGCAGTCTGATACACACGCCCGTAACTGGGACACACCCCACCCCCTCTATTCATTTCAGTAAGGCTTGTTGTTTTTCAACATGTTAACAATGCACCATTTAATGGGCGCTCAAGATTTGACTCCGGATGTGATTCTTCTTTAACTTTTCCTGTTTTCTGGATTTGATGCACTGCGGTAATGATGATGCTGAGTTATGGAGCGTTGCCTTGCTGGAATCTGTAATTATTCCGTCTGGGCAGAGCGTCTGGCATTCCGCGGTCGCATTCCAATCTCCCCCCTCCAGCCCCCTGGTGAGGCACAGCTCCCTGCCCCCTCCACTGACGAAGGCTGATCACAGTGAACAAACACGCCCGTACCTGTGCTCTTCTCCTTTGTGCTTTCCCCGAGCGATTACAACCCCCCTTTAACAGAGTCCGAAAGGAGGTTGCTTGCAGATGCAAGTACAAATGAATCCTCCCAGATTTAGTTTCCTTATAAAGCTCATAATCGGTTTTTTCCAAATGCTGCAAAAGCCCATGTTCTTTTTCCTCATCCGTTGATGCAATGCAAACCAGGTGTGATGTGGTGTATGGAGCAGGGAAATTGCCCCCAGTCCATGTTCCCTTTTTTAAAATTGAGTTCAAGGTAGGCCACTGCCATTGTCAGTGAGAGGAAGCTGCTCAACAGTTTCAGCATGTGGGCCAGTAATGTGTCATCGTCTCCCGAAGGTTGCTATTATACTTTCAGCGTCCCGCGCAAACAAAGGATGTGAACAAGTCGATACACATTTAGTGGGTTTTTGTTGGAAAATGTTTTTGGCACCGTGTTGGAGTCAACTAACAAACCATATATAGGCTATTTTTTGCTTTGGCTTTGTAACTTTGTGCTCTCGACCACACTCCCTCCAAAATCTATAGGTATATTCTTCAATCCTGTGTTTTGTATGTGACTTGATGTCCCTGCTCTGTACTGTAGACCATCTTAGCTCTGTGGTTATTTTTAGAATGAGGAAGTAGGGGGAGAGAGAGAGTCCGGCCATGGAACAGTAACCATCAGTCCCCATGAGGAAGTTTAGCAAAACCCTGGAAGCAGGCCTGATCTTGCTACTCTTCCTGTTTGGAGTCAGTCTGCTGACTGATAATGTGACACTGCCCGCCCACAAGCATAGAGTCAGGCGGGAGCCACTTCCTTCATTTCTCATGGCTTGCATCTGGCCTTGGCCCATTCATCAAGCAAAACTATTGTTTTTTACATTTTGTTCCCACCAACTAGTAGACACCACTTGTTGTTTTGACATTCCAATTTTTACCATTAGCTGTGAGTTTAATGACTGGCCACTCCAATTTTATAAACCGTAAAGACCTTTTTTGTCCTCTTTTCTTGTCAGAGACTAGCTGTCTATTTAGCACCTTGGTAATCTTTGCTCTGCCATGTATGCATTCCATTTATGTAAAGATTTGAACATTTGCCAAAGTAGGAGGCCCCTGGTCCTGAAGCCACAGTGAAAAGGCATAGGAATGTCTCTTGTTGCTCTAAGTTCATGAATTGAGATAGCAGACCCTGTTTGTGTGGGCCTCAGAGTGAGAGTGACTGACTCAGCCAAACCATCTGGAAGTCAAAGGGTAGTTTATTCTACTGCTTACAGTGCTGTGCTCTCCTGGCAACTAACTCGGTACCCCACACCGCCCCTCTGCAGTGTTTAGAGCCACTATCAAATGTTCTCTCTCCGATCACCATATTCCTTCCTTTTATGAGCCTGGCTGGAACCCCCACCACCTTGAATATTTAAAGGCCAAGATTCACAAGGTGGAGTAGAATGCTAGCAAACCTGCATGACTGGTTGTTGTTAAAACACTCCGAGGCTCTTCAACTCCCAGAGAGTGCTTGGGGCTCCATATGTGTGTACGCTGCCGTGTAACAATGCCCCTAGTCTCAGCCAGAACAGGACATTCATTGTAGAGTGTTGTAGAGCTTAGGCTGCTGAGCCACTTCTTGTGACTGCTATACTTCATCTCGCACAACCACAAACTCACACACAACCATGAGAACAGCCCTGAAACAGCACTTTATATATACTAGAGGACACACAAGGCTGTTTCAGCGGACAGTAAAGTAGTGTGGGCTGGGAGTATCCCAATCTTGTCTTCCGATCCAGAGGGCTTTAGTGTGTTATCCTTCCTCCTAATACTGAATTATGAGAAGATGGGCTGTACTAGCTGACAGCAGCTGTCAAGCTAAGGTGTTTCTGCTGACTTATGTGCTTCAAGCTGAATAGTAGCTGTTCCTCCTCGAGTGTGATTGGCATTAAAACACATTGCCCCAAGTCAGAAATAATGACTATGGCTTAAGGTTTGGAACTAGGAAAGACTCTTGGAGAAGAGTATAAAACGGGATGACAAGACATGATTATGATGAGAAGTCAAATATCCCTGCTGACAAGCTAGGTCATTTAATTCTTCCTGGCGAGGAAGATGGAGTTCTTCTCAAGCGAGTTTGCTCAATCCTCTTTTGGTTATCAGATTACTTCCTGCTTTATCACACAATGGCTCGGTAATATGAGAGCCGTGCTCTCCACCTGCTACGCCGTGCCCTCATTGGCGAATGCACTGAAGTGAACCATTGTTTTCTCTCTTTCTGCAGAGGGGATCCGACGAACTCTTTTCTTCCTGCATAACCAACGGGCCCTATATCATGAACTCAGGTAGGGGGGTTGCCATGGAGGGGTGAATCCTTTTTATTGGAAGTGCTTGTCGTTTCTGTGTTGTTTGTGTTGCCATGACGATCAATCCATTATTCACGAGGAACCAGAGCCTTCTGTTCCCTCCCTGATTGTATCTGCTTCTGTTTTTTTTCTTGCAGCCAATGGCAACGACAGCAAAAAATTCAAAGGTGACGTCCGCAGTCCTGGTGTTCCGTCACGTGTGGTCCACGTACGCAAGCTGCCCAGCGACATAAATGAGGCTGAAGTTATTGGCCTGGGACTGCCCTTTGGGAAGGTCACCAATCTGCTGATGCTGAAAGGGAAGAACCAGGTAAGGACTGATATATATGCAGGTCTGCTCACCAAACCTGTTGTGAAATGTCTCTTTAGGCCTGGCACATGGGATCAGCTTTCTAGCCTTCTGTCCTGACCTGACAATTAATGACAATGCCCCTTTTGTCACATCTTCATGGCTTAGTGGGTAGGATGAGAATTCAACTTGTTGAGATTTCCTGGAGGAAGACATTTTGAATATCTAGTGTTTTTTTATTACCTGCCGTTCGGTGTCAAAACCAATAAAGATGTCAAATGAAATTTGGGGAGAGAAACAGTGTTAGGTTTAAAACAGACTTGCAAAATTATTAGAAATGTTTAATAAACATTGCCTCAGCGTGGCACCTTATGTGATGGGAGACAAAATTAAATTTCTCTGGTCCTCCCCTGCAGGCGTTCTTGGAACTGAACAGCGAGGAGTGTGCACAGACGATGGTGACCTACTACTCCTCCGTCACTCCTGTCATCAGAAACCACCCCATTTACATGCAATACTCAACCCATAAGGAGCTCAAGACGGACAACTCCCCAAACCAAGTGGTAAGGGTTTGCGCTCACACATACATACACACTTGCTTTTCATGTCAATTGTTCTGTACTGATTTTAGACTTAAGTTGCTGTTGTAGTCATTGCTAGATATTAGGAGTTATGGTGTTTGCTAAATGCAGAAAATGTAAATTTAATCTTCCTTCCACCAGTGTCAAATGTATTGATATAAAATGTGTGATCTTGTAAAGGTTCTGAGCAGTTCAATGTAATGTTGGTGGGAATTTCATAGGTAAACCACAGAAGAAAAAAAAAAAATATATATATATATATAAATCACCTACATTCATTTATTACTGCATTCTTTTCTCCATCCACGTTAAGAAGTTCCTTTCTTTTCCCCTTAGCGTGCCCAGGCAGCTCTGCAGGCAGTCAATGCACTGCATGGAGGTGGGATGGCGAGCATGGCCATCCCTGCAGATCCAGCTGCCATGGGAGGAGCAGGGTCCCAAAGCCCTGTACTCAGAGTTATAGTGGAAAACCTCTTCTACCCCGTCACCCTGGATGTACTACACCAGGTACAGACAACTTTTGTAATTTGTTTTAGCAACTACAGTTACCTAGTTGTTTGGCATATGTTATAGGCTTGTCAGTCCCTTTTTTAATCTTCAAACAGACTGTTCTTTGGGTGCTGGGGGCATTTATCAGGGTTGTTATTTTTAGGGTCTCATTGCTCTTTAACATTAAAGTGATACTTTAAGCATTAAGCAGAGCTACCTGTTCTGCTTTTGTACTCACTTTTGATAATTCATTGTTGCATTCATCTTTCCAATTCTATTCATTGTTTCTGAGAAATGTTTCTCTGTGGTTCCCATTTAATACATTCTCAGCAAAATACATTGCAAATCTGGTACAAAATAACGAAACAAAATATGCATGTTGGTAATAGTTTATAAAACATTTATTTAAAAAAAAAAAAGAAGATATGCAAATGTATTCCCTTTGTTTTAGCTTTCAGTATTTTTTAAATTGTGTGTTATGATGTCATCGCTAATCGTGGTGCCGCCCCCTCCCGCAGATTTTCTCTAAGTTCGGCACAGTGCTGAAGATCATCACCTTCACTAAGAACAACCAGTTCCAGGCTCTGATCCAGTACGCCGATGGCTTGACAGCGCAGCATTCCAAACTGGTAAGACTGGTACAACTAATGCTCTTTGTCATGATGTTTCAGACTGATGTTGTCACCACCACTTTTGCAGCTTCAGTGAAATGTAAACACTGTGGGACCAACTGATCAAACATGAAACTGTAGTTCAAGTCACCAGTGTAAAGGCCTTTACCCAGCGGGGGCGTTTTTTTTTTTTCTTTCGTGCAATCTATTTGGATGTCGGATGTTTTTTGAACTGTTGTTTTTCTCATGAGTACTTTGACACAGAATGCACATATGCAGTGCTGTATCAAGCTTGATGTTTCTGGGCTTTTGCAATGCAAATAAAGGCATCAACCAATCATGTGTTGTATACATATGAGGATTATAAAACAACAACACAGAGGCTGTGTAGTCCAAACCAAGACGACAAACTTTATTACTCCTTTCAACCATTGCAAAGTACCAAATCCACTTCTTCTGTTCTTACTTTTCACAATAAAAGCCCCAGACATATACACTATGCAACTGTTTACCAGGAGGAGACAGAGGGAAGGTCACAGCCAATGGTCTTGGCCACTGTGTGCGTACAACTCTTTACAACTGTCCCCTTTCATGGGCGGTTGTCTAGCCATACCACACAGTGATTGAGAAGGCAAGGACACTCTCCACAGTGGCTCTGTAGAAGTGCAGCATTGCCTCCCCAGTCACACCAAACTTTTTAAGCAGGTGCAGAGAGTGAAGAAGTGAATTCATAGTTTTGGTCTAGTTTTAGACACAAAAATGTGAAATACACTCATGCAAATATTTCACATGTTCGTGTTGTTTATTTGTCACACCCCCAGTGTGTAAAGGCCTTAAAATGCAGCACATATGTCTTTGATAAAGTCTAATGCTCCAATATCTGTCTCAGTCTCTGGATGGACAGAACATCTACAATGCCTGCTGTACGCTGAGGATCAGCTTCTCCAAGCTCACCAGCCTCAATGTCAAGTACAACAATGACAAGAGCAGAGATTACACCCGACCAGACCTCCCCACTGCAGATTCACAGCCCTCCCTTGACCACCAGACCATGGCAGCTGCTGCATTTGGTGAGAGCTGGACATGATTTGAAGTTTTTGTGTTCTGATCACATCTAATGTTAACAATGTATACATAGTCCAATTGCCTTTGAATTAGCACTTCCCCAAATATGTCCTTGATTTATCAGTTTAATTGTTTTTTAAGCATTTTCCAAGAATTTTCTGGGTGGAGGGGCATTATTATTGCAAGTACACATTGGATGGAGAGGAGGTTGTTCTTATTTTTCGGACTGTTTGTGTCCCAGCTGCTCCAGGCTTAATCTCAGCCTCTCCTTATGGTGGAGCTCATGCCTTCCCCCCAACCTTTGCCATCCAGCAGGCATCAGGTCAGTACACAAACGTTCTTTTACCCCGCTATTGCTTCTCAAATTAGTCTTGTATCTCTTAGGTACTAAGGTTGTCACCATACCAGAATTTTAAACTTTGATACAATACTAGTATTAAAAACGATACTCTATGCCTCTTTTGATACCACAGCACTCCTTGGCACAGAAAATAGGACTTTTTTTCCCTTGTTTTTTGTTAACAACCTGTACACAGTACTAGTACAGAAAGTCACTGAAAACATACCAACACAGCTGATTTTCTTCCCCGTTATTTCATCTGTGCAGCCTTGGGTTGAAAATGTGATTATAGAGATGCTTTTTTATAGCTCTGGTACTTTCGAGAATGTGGATATCGTATCACAGGTAACGATACTTTTGACAACCTTACTACGTACAGTATGTAATTGGCCTTGATGCCAACACTTCATGTTAGGGCTGCACAATATATTGTTTTTTTATTGTCATTGTGATATCAACATGCGCAATAAACGCAATGCAAAGACTGCGACATATAGCCAAAAACACTCAGGGATTTTTTGAGTTAGTTAAAAGAAAGTATTAGTAGAAAACTGCACTTTAAATTGTAAATATATATTTTTTATGGTGCCTTTTGTGTTTAGTTAAATAAAAGAATTAGAAATAATTAATAACTTTCTTTTTTTGTTGTATTTTAGTAGTATACTGAAAGGGCAGAACTGATTATACTTTAACTGTTTATTTATTGCAAGGAATATAGTTACTGTGTTATTCAACACTGTTATTGAATATTGCATATTTTCCTCACATCGTGCAGCCCTACTTCCCAGTTTTTATATTCTCCTTACCAGATCCTTTCAGTATGTAGAGAGCAAGTAGTGAAAGTAATTGATATTTTGTCCCTCTTAGGGCTGTCGATGCCTGGTATTCCCGGCGCACTGGCGTCCCTGGGTGTGGGCCATGGTGGCATGGCGGCTGCTGCAGCGGCCGCTAGCCGGCTGGGCCTGTCGGGGCTCACTGCCACTGGGGGACACCATGTGTTGTTGGTCAGCAATCTGAACCCTGAGGTCAGTAAACAGTTCTACATCCTGCGTCTGTCAGTGCAGTGCTGAGAAACGTAAAAAAAAAATGTTACAGTGCCATTTTGTTTACACTATGGTTCATGGACCTGGATCCATTTGAACAGGAGCTCCAGTGTTTCCCCACCACCTCCATGTGATCACACTAGTTTTTAATTAAAAGGGGGTCATCGAGTCAGAAGCTCTTCTCTTTCAGGACCTCTCTGTGTTTGACCAAACCTGCTGCATTTCTGACCTGCCACTTTGCTCACTGTGAATTTTAAGTTTATTCAAAACACTAACTTCTTTTTTTAAAAACTTACCATTTCATATCTTCATTTTTTGTCCATTAGTTGAAATCATTCTTGAGTTGTTGGAGAGACAATATTACTTTGTATTTTTGTTAAAGAAACACACCATGTCCATGATTTAGGTCATTTTTTATAGATAGTGTTTAGAATGAATATGTACTCTGTCACACTCATTACATTTACTGTAGTCATGTAGTCATTACATTTAGCATGTTAATTTTAAATTGCACCAGGATTATTAAAATTGACATTCAGATTTCACTGTTTTATTCTAATGTAATTTTAAATAATCTCAACAAACATAGCCTGTAAGTAAAAGTACATATTGTCTCTGCCTTTTTCTGTATTTCATTGTTAATCTTTTTTTTCTCTTCTTTTTCTCCTAGTGTTCCCATAGTGACAGTGCATTTTAATTTAGCCAGTTCTACTGTCTGAAGCACTACATTTCTTTGTGTATACTGACCTTGTTTTTTACTTCCTTTTTCTCTCTCTTCTTTCTCTGTCCCCCCTCTCCCTCTTTGTT
>JAOVVB010052656.1:0-14645 GCA_028570985.1 Heterobranchus longifilis
CCGTATTCAGAAACTGTGCCTTTAAACGAGCCGTCAGGACTTCTGTATGGTTGTGATGTCACAACTATACTATATATGGGTAGAAAGTGCAGCTACGGTGCCGTTACAGTCATTCCCCGGCTGCAATGACGGCGCAGAGACTCAGAGAGTGCAGATGCGGAAGACCTGGAAACACTGACCAATCAGAGCAGACTGGGCTTATTTTGGAGGGGGGTCTTAAAGAGACAGGCGCTAAAACAGAGCGTTTCAGACAGAGGCTGAATACAGGTATATTCAGACAGACCGGAGGAGAAAAATAAAGTGTTTTTTGAACATTAAAGTGTTGTAAATTAAAATGTTCTACTAGAAATACAAGTATGAACCTGAAAATGAGCATAATATGGGACTTTTAATGCAACTAGACAAAAACAAACTATGATTTTATTATTTTCTTAACAGACTAACTGATATTTTGATGTTATTGGAATAGCATGTGAGTCTGTGTTTCCATCATGTGATAACTGGAGGTGCAGTTAATTTACATATTAGCTGCATTCAGTCAAATACAGCTCATCTGTGACAGATAGAGAAGATAAATTACAGTATTTGTATAACTGTGATTAAAAATAGATTTTAATGAATGCAGACAGATCTTACTGGGCCAGCAGTGCACGCAGTAACTCTTTGAATTGTTGGAGAGTAACTATAATGATAGTTCAGCTCTTTTAACATTACAACCATTATTAGTAGTGTATGTGCGTGTTTGTGTGAAGCTTGTGTGCACATGTTGTGGATGCTGGTGGCACAGCAACAGATTTCTCCCACACACCAGGATAAATGTATGTTTGTAGCCTTCAGTACCTGCCCCCTAGTGCTGCTCTGGGTGAACGTCACTTTTTTATCATTTCTCAAAATTCATGTGTGATGCAAAGACTTTTGGTCCTGTGCATGTGGGTTGGAGGTCATTTAGTTTAAATTTAGTTTAGTTTAGTAAAACCAACAATAACATAGAATGAGGTACAAAAGGTTCAACAAATAGCAAATAGTCTGACAAACAAAGTTACAAAGTGTTTTCTATTAAAGATAAATAAAACACTGAACAAATTATCTGCAAAACACAATTATTTTTCTACTAAAAAAACAACCATGATCAAATAGAGAAAGAAATATGTTATTATTGCACATAATCTCTTCCTCAAAAGTTATTTTGACTGCAGGCACACTGTTCCACTCCCATCAATGTGTGAATACTTACGACACAAAGAATTAGATGGGAAATGGGTAGATTTTATGCAGATTATCATGCAAAAGCATTATGAATAAAGCAGCGGATAATCCATAACTCCCAACGTGGGATCATTATGAATTATTTAATTAAAAACATGTTATATGTTAAGAAAACCTGATTTACTTTCTTGTCCTCATCCCAGTTTTTGTGGATGTGTACAAACCAAACTCTGCCGCGTGAGGGCGACATTGCCAACGTCCTGCTCTGCAGCCCTGCAGGTGCGTTCACGGAGTCTTCCCATAATCGTAGAAATGGCTTAATCTCTACGTACTTCCGTTACCTTACTCCCTCTCATCTTTTCTGACAGTACTCTGACAGTACTCAAAATATTGAAAGATGTTTCCAAATGTATTGTTGACATCTTGTACAAACATCGGATGCTTTACCAATGACAGAACATTTGAGGAAAATACATCATAAATATATTGATTATTCTAGCAATTAAAGAGGCACGCAGAGTAGCACATTACAGTAAGTTTTAAATAACACGCTGTACAAAAACGTAAAGATAAGAATAATACAATAAAAATAAACTATATAGATTATTTACAGAAGAAAAGAAAAGAAATTTGAATTACGGATGACGACAATAATAATAATAATAATAATAATAATAATAATTATTATTATTATTATTATTATTATAGATCTATAACACAATAATAATTATTATTATATATATATATATATATATATATCTGTTGATAGTTTAAAAAAAACTTATGATTTGGCTTTATATTCCTTTTTATTTTATTTTATTTTATATTTCTTAACTTGTTGATGGCTTTTTATGTTTTAAATGTTTTATATTTCAACGTTTTTTTATCACTATCAACTTATTAGTTTTATCCCATTTTTATCTTATTTTTGTATTATCTTTGTTCCTTGTCTTTTGTCATTTTAATTTATAAATCACTTTGAGCTGCATTCATGTTATGCTGTGTAAATGAAGGGTATTATTATTATTATTATTATTATTATTATTAATAATAATAATAATAATAATGCATAGGTACAAGTTTTTTTAACCCATGAAACGGAAACTGCATAAATCAGCGCGAGACTAAACTCCTGTTAAAGCCAATCTTACGAGGGTCATTGAACGCAACACTCGCCTCCAGCTGTCTGTGAACCGAGCAGCTGTCATACTTGTTTGTGTGTGCGCCTCATAAACGACACGTACTGTTATTGTTAAGAGGTAAGAATTGCTGTCATTTTAACATTTTATAAGCTACAACGTATCGCTGATACTTTTCATGGCTAACGTTACCCACAGGCCGATGGGAATTTGGGGTTAGCCGGCTAGCTAGCGCGATAGCCGGAGTTAGCTGAGCATAGAATGGAGCTGAGGTTAGCATGTAGGCTAACAGCTAACCCACGTTACAGCTCGATTATTAGTGCAGGAGAAAACAAAGTGGTGTCACCTCGATGACAGTGAGCCAGGTGTGCCGTGGTTTGTCTAAGACTTTGTCCGAAGTGTAAACTAAGACGTGGAGAGGATATGAAATGTCAGATAAAAACAGTAGCTAACTTGCTAATCCTGTCTGTGTTCTCACATTGTCCCTACATCTGAAGACTTATATAACTGAAATGACTAATTACATAATGTTCCTCAAGCTCTCAGCACCAGTAAAACTAGTTCTGTCAGCTAGGTTAGTGCTTCTCAAAGTGGGAACTATAATTCACTATAATTCCATCTATAAGTAACACAATGACAGAATGTATTACTATTTTGGTCATGTGATTCACATAATTTCTGTAATAAAACTATTAAAAACAATCCGATGGGGGGCCCTGGGGCCAAAATTGTATTAAATGGGGGGGTCTGTGGCCTAATTTGTGTTAGTTTAGGGGTCCTTGACGTGAAAAGAAAACCACTGAGCTAGGTAATATTTGGTGTTGACACACATTAACATACTGCATTCTTTACAGGCTTAACATTACCAGATTTTTCACAAGCTAACCAAAGCTAGTTACAACTGAATACACTGCTGACAAACAGCATACTATTTATAGACGTGGCTAGCAAGGCTGGATTACCAACAGGGCAAAGTGGCCACCTACCCCACATCCCTGTACCTCCAGGGGTATGCATGCTGCATTAATACTCAATATTATGTCAGGTTCTTCTGTCAAAATCCTGCGGCTCATAGCTCATTTTGGCCCTGTGGCCCTTTTAATGTGTAAATCTGGCCACACTCGTAGTTGTTAGGGGACGTCCTTGTAGTTATGGACTGAGACAAACGTCCTGTCCACATGGCCATACCTTTACCTTCATCCACCTAAACTTTTATCAAGGATCTTATTGAAAGTGCCAAACAGGAGGAACTTGTTTAATCCCCCAAGACAACACTGAGGAAAAATCCATATTTAAATGACTGTGAGGGCAAGAGAGAACTTGTTTCCCTCCCCGATACTACTCACTTGAAAATGCCAATTGCAACTGTAGCACACCCTGCCAAACCTGGCCCTGTTACAAAAAACTTAATTTGTTTAACCTTTGCTGATTGGAACAGGTTTATACAACAGAATTATCCAGATAAATCTGTAAATGTGCTTCCTTGTGTCGTTCCCTGTGCAATCACGATTAATGTTGTTTAGTTTCCTTTCATGAAATTAATTCCTACTCTTGTATACGTCATGGTTTTACAGCCCTGCCTGTGTTTGACCGGAGGCACCTGCATTTCAGTGCAGGTTAAGCTGAACTTTATCTTGTTGACTTTGCCTGACCCTGTCTGACCCTGTCAGTTGTTGGTTCTTTTACAGTGTTGTTTGTATCCACTAAACTTTCAGCTGCCTATAAGACGGGCCTTGCATTTGGCCCCGCTAAAGACTGATGGAAAGTAACGAGAGAATTGTCTGTCTCATAGGTCACATGTTTTGATTGTCTCTGTCACTGAAGGTGGGACAATAATGGATTTTATCCTGGATCGTGATAAAAATAACACTCACAATAAGTTGATTGTAGTGAATTTCCATTATCAGGATAATTGTGAATATCGCAAATATCCTCACAATCAAAAATACTTCACAAGTATTGTGAGAAAAAAGTCATAATGTGTCAAGAAAAAAGTTGTAATGTTAACAGAAAAATACGTAACATTTTATGAGAAAAAAAGTCAATTTTTTTGTGAGAAAAAAGTCATAATGTGTCAAGAGAAAAGTTTTAATGTTAAGAGAAAAATATTTAACATTTTATGAGAAAAAAGTCGCAATGTTTTAAGAAAAAAGTCTGAATGTTTTGAGAAAAATACTTAACACTTTATGCGAAAAAAGTCGTAATATGTCAAGAAAAAAGTCTTAATGTTTTGAGAAAAATACTTAACACTTTATGCGAAAAAAGTTGTAATGTGTCAAGAAAAAAGTCGTACTGTTAAGAGAAAAATACTTAACATTTTTATGCGTCAAAAAAAAAAGTCCCAACAAAGCAAAATGTAAGGTAAAGTGATTCCAGTGTTTTAGTGCCGTTTTAAGAGTTTTAAGCATATTTCAATGATTATCGGGGATAATCTCATGAATTGCAATTATTTTGGCCAGGATCATCGTGACATGAAATTTTCATATGGCTCCATGCCTATCTGTCACCAATAGTTTACATCTGCTATCACAGTAAACATGCAAGCCTTCTCTTTGGGCACTAAAATAACTATTAATGGGCTTTTACTAACAGACTTGCTTTTTATAGATGTGTACCAACAATAATAAAAAGTTAAGTATGTCCACAACATTGATGTGTATCAGTAAACATGAGTCCTGTGCTTCCTCCCCTCCAAGCTTTGCCAGAATGGCACGTGGGCATCAGAAGCTTCAGTCTCAGCAGAAAAACGCCAAGAAACAGGCGGAGATGAAGAAGGCCAAGGGTCACGATCAGAAGACGGCAGCCAAGGCAGCGCTGGTGTTCACCTGCAGTGTGTGCAGGGTGAGTATCAAAACCTGACCGGGAAAAGGCTTTCATTTTCCATTTTAACGTGTTCATTCTGCAGGCCTTTGGTCCCTTTTTTAAAAAATTTTTTTTTAGATTTGTATAAAATGATTTGACCACTCAGATGTAGGCTTGGACAGTATCTATTTTTTTATAGCTTCATACCATCTTGCTATTTTACCAGGATATACGGTCGATATTATGACAGCATTTGTGTGAAAAACAAATCTTTGTGTGGAAATATTGACAGATCCAAACTCCATTCAGAAAACAAGCATTTTAAAAGTTGTTTACTGACGGACCTGACAAAGCATGAATTCAGACTTTTTACTAATCTTCATATAGATATTTCAGCATACTTTCGATCCATTTATTGCAATTATATCACAGCAAAAATCTGTTCATTTTGGGCTCATACGGCTGTAGTAGCAGCTGCCATCATGCTCTGATGGATCTGAACTCCATTCAGAAAACAAACATTTTAAAAGTTGTTTACTTGTCGTCTTGCAGACAGACGTGACAAAACATTATTTCATACTTTTTACAAATCTGCATCACGCTGTGGTCATTTCGGCGTACTTTTGATCCATTTATTGTAATTAAAAATCATAATCTGAACCTCAAGTAGCTCTGGAACCGACAGTCATCCAGACTTAACATTTCTTCCTGAAGAAAGTAGTGAAATTCACCGAGCTGTACTCCTCCAGATGATGTTATGAATCTATGATCCAGATTAGTTTTCAGACGTATCTGGGACTTCCACAACAGCTACAAAGCAGCAATACGTAATACGTACGCAAAACGTCCAGTGAGTAACGCAAATACAAACGCAATAAAGCATCTCTATGAAGAGCAGCATCTGTATTTTTGACGGTATTGAAATCATACCGTCAGGATTTCTAAATACCCTGGTATACCGTGATACCGTCCAAGCCTACTCAGAAGCTATATTTTCCAAAAGCAATGCCTCTGCCATTTCCCTAAATTCTAATATTCGTTGGATGTGTCGTCCCTTCCTGCAGACCCAGATGCCCGACCCAAAAACCTTCAAGCAACACTTCGAGAGCAAGCACCCGAAATCCACTCTGCCCGCCGAGTTAGAGGGGGTGGAGGCGTAAACGGTCACCATGGATACCAAACCGATTTCCTTCAAGGCCCTGCACCAACTCTGCACTTGTCTCAGTCTGACAGCAATGGATGATTTGATGTAACCAACATGAAGCCGTTCTCTTCATTTAGGCTTTAACAGGCCCGGTTGCCTTTTTAACACGATGCTTCCTCTTTTCTCTGGTGTTTAAAGCAACTACAAGGAACTTTAGTTCTGTGCTGGTTTTGGTGTGCCCCTGTGGACGAAAAGCGGTTTTCATGAGCACCGCCAAAAGATCTCGATCTGGCTAGGGAGTGAAAGAAAGACGCAACTCAATATTAATACTGCAGCATGCATAGCGGTGAGGTAATCTAACTAGGGTTGGGTATTGTTTGACTTCTATCGATTCTGTTTGTCGATTTGCTGTCGGTTCTAACCGGTTTTCTGTTCCCGACCTTAAATGTAACTGTTTGTTGCGATGTAACCACATCTCACAGTGCATTTCATAAATAAAATAGACATATTACATACCAGTCTGGGAGGAAACGGGCCAATTCAGGATCGCTTGTGAATCTTCTCAAATCCCGCAACTCTCCCCATCTGTCCAACGACGGCCCATGGTGGGATCGTGTTTTCGCCTGTGCTCTATCACTGTCCGTTTTAGCTTTTTTTTTTTTTTGTTCTTCAGTCAATTCTTTTCTTTTCCCCGTTGCTGATCCTGCCCCAGTAACAAATCTCCTCCTGCTTCCTTTTAACTGGCTCACTGTGAAAATGTAAAAATGTAAACGTAGGCTCTTCCGGTCTGCGTGCCGTAAATCCTTTCGTCTGATTTCGTGGGAAATCGGACCTGGTGAATAACTATGGAGAAATTCTCGCTGATGGTCTGGTTTGCTTATGTAGGTCATGTAGAGGCATCCGTATTAAATGGAGACTGTTTCATTATCCGTTAAAAACTCCTTGTAGCTGCTTTAAATACACACGGGACTAAACTTACATGCCGGTTTTGATTTGAGGGCCACTGTAGAGCTGTATGATTTCTCCCTCCAGTCACACAGTTTCTCAGAACAGACTCCTCACTGCCCTGATGTCTTGTGCACATAGGAGTATTTCTTGCTGCTAGCTCTTGTTTCTCTCTCCTCTCTCTTTGATGGATTCAGTTGTCTGATTTAAACCTTTATAGCTAACGTGACACACAAACCGTGTCCTGAAACAAAGCATGGGTTTGGCTTTGGTGGGAGAATAATTGATTCTGATGTTGTCACACGATTGATTGCGCTGATATGAGCGCCTGTCATCCTGATACATATGGGTCAGTAGGGGCATGCTGGCCCTGCGGTTATCAGCGTATTGAATGGGCTGACAGCCTACTGTATTGACGGTTATAGTGACTGCAGCAACGACAGAAGTCACTCAAATGTAGATGTTTTTTTTCTAACCCTACAGACAATTTTTGGGCCCTAAACCTAATGAAAGTCACTGAAATGTAGATGTAAATGTAGTTTTTTTTGTTTGCGTAAAGTGAAACTTGTTATCAGCCTGCATTGAATAGGCTGGTATCATCCTCATTCAATACGTTGATAAGAGCCTTCTGGACCTTGTAGTGTGGGGAGCCGGCCCCTACTGACCCATACGTATCGGGATGATAAGCATGTTATCAGCGCATTAAATTGATGAAATCTTTTTTCTTTGTGCTTTGAATACTGAATCAAAAGGAGGCTGTGACATCTTTTTCTCATATCGGTTGTTAAATATGGAATTCCTCCATAGCGCTGTCTGCCATGTTATACTGCAATCTTTAGCTAATCATAATTTCATGTTGGGTCACTAAAATGTGAAATTTTTGCTAGCCATTTCCAAGCTGCGTGTCAGCAACATGTGTACGCTTGGAAAATGAATGAATGCTCCAATGATGTATAATAACATTTTATTAAATTTTACTTTGTTGTATATCTGCGTTTCTCTAGAAAGTGCTTCTTTTTCATAGAATGCCACATTTTCTGCCTGAGGGATTTAAACAGTTTTATTTGTTCTTCTGCCTCGGTGGACTAAAATCCACTCGTAGCTTTCACGGTTTTGTTGGTCCGTTTGCTTTTACTGACAGTTCAATATTTGCTGTCCAAATTGACTGCATTTCTCTGCTGCTCTGCTCACATAGTGGGTTTTTTTTTTCCACATTAAATGTGAATTCTTTGAGGGATATCAGCTGTCTCCTGTGAATGTGCAATAATTAGTGAATAATGCAGAATATTTGTGTACACAGTATTGCCTTAAAATAGCTGAAAGTGAGAGAAAGGAAGCCATGTTATTATTAATAATAATAATAATAATAATAATAATCTATACAGTGCTCGACAGAAGAGAAATTGACAAAAAACAAATACTGTACATTAGGGATGGTGGTTGTAACACCTGATGTCAGCTGGTCTTTTTAGGAAAACCTTACATTGTGGCTGCTTGTTCATTTATTTATTTATTATTTTATTTATTTGCTATGGACAGGAACCAGATGCAGATGTGTTTAGTGTTTGTCACAAAATGCTATTGCAACACCTGTCCACAGGAGGCTTTTGTTTTAAGAGTTAAAATAGAAAAGGAAAGGGAAGTACGTCCACAAATATGACAAATACATTCACAAAGATCCAGAACAGTGCTGTTTCTCTTTCAGCCGTGATTAAATCCCTTTATTAAAAAGATTACATTTGTTTTAGCTTTTCATTTCAGTCGGTAGACAGTTTGCTCCTTTAACAGAGAAGATTGATTGTTCAATTAAAAAGGGAAAAGGGTTACGGAAAGACTTTGACGCAAACAACCAGAATACCCGAGCCAAATCTGATATTCAAATAATGAAACAAATATATCAGTGGTGTAATGTAGGACCTGATACCGACTGTGTCATAAAAGCTTTGCAGCAGCCAAACTGCAGGAAATGAGTCAAACTGCAGCACTGAGTGACTAATTCACAAAAACAATGAATCCTGTCTGAACACATAAGTCACTCGACCAGCTGAAAATAATGTCTCTGACTCTTTTTCGTTCATTTTCTGCTCTCCCTCTCCTCCAGCTGTGACAGACGCACCGCACTCAGTGACTCAAAACATGTTGCAAGCTTGCCTTGTATTCAATGTCTCTAAAAAAAAAAACCTCACAAAAAGACTCTCCTTTGTCATAACTCAACCTGAGAAATAACTCTTGTTTTCCTTTTTATTCTGAGTATTCAGAACAGAAAAATTAAGCTGCCTTTTTATTTATTTTAATGGTTTGAGCGGCTTAATGAGTCATAGCTCATGTTGTTCCTCTGTCTCCTCACACACAATCCACCTCCTTCTTTCCCATCTGTAAACTTGTGAATTAAAAAAACAACAGCACATGTTCTTTCATACAAACACACACACACACACACACACGCACACACACACACACACACACACACACACACACGTGTCTCCTGTGTGTAGGCCTTTTATGGCCCGTCTGTTTGGATTCAAGCACAGGCGGACTGACAGGAAAAAGAGGAGCACTTTGCACAAAATGAATTAGTTGGATTAATTAGGTGAAGGAATTAATTAAATACCCACCGGCTATAGATCATCTATTTCCAGACACACATCTCAGTTTTAACAGAACTGGTGATAAAGAAACAGTTTATTGGCTTCATATGACAGTGTCTTTATTCTTTATTTAGACCAAATTATTATTGATTATAATGTATTTTTTCCTTTCGGGAAAGCAACTCAGGGTTCTGAACCATTATCCCACTGGTCAGTAGTCACCATGGCAACACCATAGACTGCTATACTAGAAAAAGCAATTTCTGAAGGAATTGCGGTGTGAATGTATATATATATAATATATATGGAAAATATATATTGTAAGGTTTGTTGAAAAGCTGACGCTACGCTGAACTGCTGGTTTGAATGTGTAAGAAGGTGAATAGTTGGAAAAATTGGATTATATCTGACGCAACACTGAGTTGCTGGCTTAAATGTGTAAGAACACAAACAACAGCACTGCTATATTATTATCATTTATGTCTGGGCCAAAACTCGCTTGCGTTTAAATACGGGAACTCAAAAACTACACCCAGCCTGATAATATTTCTACACCATGTTATTGCTGAAATAGCTAATCATACTTCTAGTTTAAATCATAATGTTTTCATGCTGTTTTTGAGGTTTATACTGGGCGGAGCTTCCAGGGCCGCTGCTATTTTATTTAAGAGAACATTTTGGGGGAGCGTCACTTTAATTCAGGTATATTTTGCATCTACCTCAGCTGTATGTTGTAATAAATGTGTCAGTGTGTTTTTTTAAATTAAGTATTTCTATTTTTGTAAGACAGGTCAGAGGGTAGGACCAGTGTGTGACATAGAGGGATTAATTGGTGGCTATTTGTAAGACTAGTGCAACTTGATAAACCGGGATGGTGGCTACTGAGGGGGCATGAAACTGACAAATCCAGTGGGGCGATATAATGTACTTTAAGCATATTCAATGTAGATTCACTGTAAAGCCTGTTTAAGCAGCTGAGTTTTATCTCTCTGCCTGGGCAAGGGTGAAGACCGTATTTAGGTTCGTAAATTCAGGGTTAAAAATTGTGTCACCTGACTTGACAGCACAGCCTGATACCTTAATTAATTTAGTTATTTTTAATTGGTTACAAAAAATACAAATGAATATATCTAATAATAATAATATATATAAACAACAGAATATGTGATGGAGAGGTGCAAAAAGAACAAACAATATTTAATCATAATAAGTCTTATTATTATTATTATTATTATACGTCTGCACTCTTCCATAGTTGCTTTAGGGGTCCAAAAAAAGCAGTCCTTCATAAGATTTGAGGAGATAGAAATCATTAACTACATCTCCCATGAGTCTTTGCAGCTGTTGTAGGACAAATGCTCATGGGATATGTATTTCTTTCCGCATTTATGATTTACAGTTAGATCCACTCAAATCGATGCTTATTTGTCACATACACTATAAGTACAATGTGCAGTGCAAAATGGCCTAAAATCATAAAATATAAAGATGATTTCAGAAGCAGAGAATAACAAGGGACATAGAACTAAATGAAGACGGACACAAATAGTGTGTTTTCTTAATTTAGAAAATAAATTAGAATAACTTGTTGAAATATGTTAAGGAAACTTAAAAAAAAAGAAAAAAGTCCACTGACTGAGTTTCCATGGCTTTAAAATGTTTGCCTCTCAATGTGGTTGCCTCAGCAACCCGAGTCTGACGTCATCCGTCCCGGTGCGACCCTGCTGCTGTGTCTTTGATTGGAGGGAAACCCCGTGGATGAGCGGGAGAGATCAGCTGTGCGGCCGGGAATCAGGAACAACACCGTCTAACGACACTCAGGTTAGTCCACATTTATTTATTACTGATTATGAGCGCTATTGTCGACGGCTAACCTTTGTATTTGCTCCGTGTGCTATGAGGGATTTGTTTAGCCGTGCTCGGGCCGCTGCTGCTGGGGGCTGTGGCAGCGATGCGCCGCTGCTCAGTCATTGTTCGGCGCTAACTGAATGGGAAGCTTTACTGCACTTTAACCCATCTATTTCTTTTACACGCCGTGTTTAGAGGGCAGCTTTCGTGTGTACCACATTAGCTTTTGTAAACGTAGCAACCTAAAATGAATGCTCAATGCTCGTAAAACTAACAGCTCTGGGTTGTTTTCCGGGAAGCGAAAAAGGGCGTTCACTTTGTACTGAACTAAGCTAGCCTCCTTTCATTTCAGTTAGCGTCGGTGACACCATTATTAGCCTGTATCTGTCCACTCACAGAGTTGTTACACGCATTTTTCACATTACACACGGAAAATATTAAAGCCAAATCACATGGGAAGGCTAATATGTCACTGTTTGTGTCACTGCCGCACACAGCGCGAGCTCGGTGGGCAGGTGTGTGTGTGTACGCGCGCGCGTGCGCGTGTGCGCATGTGTGACGTGAAACTGGGTGGCCGACATTCCTCAGAAGGGTGCAGGTGTCTGCGTGCTCTTTAGGGAGTTTTTTTGAAATTCTGCTCTCACTCTTTGGTGTTTCTGCGTTCGTACAACACAGCTGGTAAGAAATAATCTGTAAATTATTAGTGTGTTATTGTTTTTGCACTGCAGCAGTCCTGCAGTTATCCCGAGATGGAGCAAGGGGAGTGTAAAAGCTCTTAGCTAGGAAGTAGCCTACTTATGAAACAATTAGCTAGAGAATTTGGTGTCACCAGAACCAATATTAACCATATTTGATAGGTAACTACAGTACAACCTCACCTGTGTTATTCTAAAGGCTGCCGTTTGATTATATTACTTCCTGTTCTGCATTTTGCCTCGTGTACAATAACTCGTTTTTTGAAATTATGTAACATAGGCCTACATCCGAAGTTATTAGGCTATAAATTGAGTAATGGATGGACAGACATTGTATCTGCCAGTATTTGTGATAAATCATTCGTGTCATTTGTCAAGAAAACGCTCAGTTTTCAGCTTCAGTAGTATGAGCATTTCCTGCTTTTCTGGGTCATACATGATTAACAGAATTTTTGTGGGTTTTTTTGAACTGTTGGTTGGAAAGTTTGGCAATTTGAATGTCATGGGGAAAAAAATGCAATTTGAAGACATCAGTTTGCGCTCTAGGAAATTGTGATAGGAATGTTTCTCTTTTTTCTAACATTTTATAGACGAAAGGACTGATCTGTTCATTGAGAAAATTACTGCAGATTAATTCATACTGGAAACAATTAAGGCTGCATCAAACGATTATTTTCATTGTCAATTAATCTGTCAACTATTTTCCCAATTAATCGATTGGTTGTTTGGTTTATAAAATATCAGAAAATGTCTATCAGTGTTTCCCAAAGCCTAAAATTACGTCCTCAAATGTCTTGTTTTATTCACAACTCAAAGATATTCAGTTTACTGCCCAGAAACCAGAAAATATTCACATTTAAAAAAACTAGAATCAGAGAATTTTAATTTTTTGTTTTCTTAATCATTGAGCATCAACACCATGGCTGAGAATTTCTGCTTCCAGACCCTTTTTTAAATTTCTTTTTTGTGGGAAAACGATGTTAAACACAATATTAATCATAGCAGAGTATTTTTTACATACATTAAAACATGTCTGGAGGAGGACATTAACTAACTTTTTATTTTATTTTTTGCACTGTTGGTTGACTGACATTTTATAAACAAAACAACTAATGATTCATTGAGAAAATAATCTGCAGGTGAATTGATAATGAAATAATCATTAGTTGCAGGCAGCCCTAACACATCTTGAATACACTACCGCAGGCTCTGGAAAATTGTGATTGTGAAACAATTAATCTCTGTTTTTTGTTAATATTGCAACCTAAATTCAGTGTTAATTCCGTCGACTCCTACTTTTCGTCAACGAAAACAAGACGATAATTAAATAAAATCTAATTCAGATGACTAAAACTAAATTGAATTTTAGCCAAAAGACTATGACTAAAACTAAATAAAAATGTGCTGTCAAAATGAACACAGGTAAAATAACGTGATGCCGTGGGTTTGTTGTCACCACCTGCCACTGATATAAACAGAAAATGACATTTAAGTAATGCATTACACTAACTAAAACTGTTTTTAGTCGACTAAATTTACTGTAGATTTAGTTGACTGAAATGAGACTGAAACTAAAACAATTCAGATGGCTAAAATATGACAAACTAAATAGAATTTTAGTCAAATGAATAAAACAAAATCAAAATGAACACTGCCTTAAAATAATGGGATTGCTAATGAAAAGGATAATTTGCTGCAACCTTGGAACTTTGAATCTTCAAGACTGTGGTCCTACTATGACCATACTTGATTCATCATGCTATTTTGCAATCTTAAAATGAATCAGTCTGGAGAAAAGTCTATTTCTGAACTAAAGCCTCTGTTCACATAACTATTTTCTCTTGTGGTATTTCTAAAGACTTGGATGCCAAGAAGTCAAATTAGTCACCTGTTTAAATCAAGTCTGTGCCAGATTCTGTAGAGATGAGCCAAAAAAAAACTGGTGTTCACACACCCAAGACGCACTTACTATAGAAAACAATCCCAAGCATTGCGAAAGACTGAAACACGGATCATAAATGGAAAATACCGTGATGAATAATGTGATGCAAGTAGGGCTGCACGATATGAGGAAAATGATGCGATAACATTGTTGAATATTGCGATAACGATATTACTTGCGAGTCACATCAGTTCTGCCTTTCTGCTGCTTTCAGTATTCTGCTAAAATACAACACATTTTGTTGAATTAACGAAAAATTAAAGGAAGTTATTTCTGACATTTTATTGAACAAATTGAACTGAACACAAAAGGCACCATTTAAAAAAAGAATGATAG
>JAOVVB010052676.1:0-14644 GCA_028570985.1 Heterobranchus longifilis
GTGTGTGTGTGTGTGTGTGTGTGTGTGTGTGTGTGTGTGTGTGTGTGTGTGTGTGTGTGAGTGTGTGTGAGTGAGTGCGTAGGACTCTTACTAACCACACTGAAACGAAAGCAGTGAGTTGTACCTATACTTAGCTTAGCCACCAGAATCACATTGGCCAATCAAAATTGACACTGAACTATGAACATACCACATATAACGTGTGCGTGTGTGTGTGTGTGTGTGTGTGTGTGTGTGTGTGTAAGGATGGGACAATAATCGATTTTATCGTGGATCGCGATAAAAAACACCCACAATAAGGTGATCGTGGTGAATTTCCATCCTCGGGATCATCGTGAATATCCCCACAAACTGACTGCAATTTACTACAGTGTCCTATGATGCAATACAAATATTTGTTTCTTAAAAAACAGTTGCAATGTTTTGAGAAAAATTTAATGTTTTGAGAAAAAAGGCAAAATGTTTTGAGAAAAAAGTCATCATGTTTCGAGAAAAAAGCTTGGTAAGGTAAAGTGATTCCAGTGTCTTTCAGCGCCATTTTAAGCATAAGAGTTTTGAATATTTAGTTGATTATCGGGATAATATCGTGAATCGCAATTATTTCTGCCAGGGTAATGATGACATTTTTCATATCGTCCCATGCCTGTGTGTGTGTGTGTATGTGTGTGTGTGTGTGTGTGTGTGCGTGTGCGTGTGCGTGTGCATGTGTGTGTATGATCAGGTGAAAACATATCTCAACACTGACATCACTTGTGCCTCAAGACCCCACTATGATATCACAATTAAGCATCCTAAGAGAACAACTCTGCACCATGACAGAGACAGGAAACAGGCTGTGTAGTTATGTCTTCATATCTGTCATCGACCGCACAGTAGCGACATCACTTCCTCTTGCTGAGAGCTGCAGGTTTTTCCACAGGTGCAGGGTGGGAGAGAAAACGGCAGTTTCCTAAACCCAGGCCACCCCTGACTTTTATCTTCCTCTCTCTCCCTCACCGTTTCCTTTGCAGTGAAATTGTTAAAAGTGGAGGAGGTTGGGTCACAAATGTCATGGGCGTGGCCTCTGTTCCCATCTGTTTAGTCATTGAAGTAACTTCATTGCAGTAATGTTGCCTCAAACTTTGTATACAAACTCTTCTTGAGTCAGGGCTGGGTATTCTTTGAATTTTTTTTCTCCGGGAGGAGAGCAGGCGGCAGCTTCGGAGACGGACCTTCAGTTAGCGGCTGTAGCGACTCAAATTCAGCCAGCGCAAACCCCAGCGCTGAGTGTCGCAGCAGCGCTGGTTCTAACCTGAGTAACGGCAGCAACAGAAAGTTTGCTGATCTGGCAGGGTCTGGGATCAGCAAACTTTCAGTTAACCCTGAACCTAACCCTTTTCCCTGGCTGCTGAAAAAAATCCTAGAGGAATCACTGAGCTGGTGTATCCCAGTGCTATATTGTGACCTTGTCATTGACTCAGGACATCTTCACACAAAGCAAAAGACGTACTTGAACGCTGAGTGTGGAGCACAACAATACAACATAAAGTTCAAAAGGCAATAACTGCAATATCATCTTTGTACCACAGTCGCCAGCCAGACATACAGGGAGTCTTTTTGATCCACTTCCAGCCACGAAAATGCTTTGATGGCCTCTCAGTAACAGCCAGTGCTATCAGCACAAGTTCAGGACGAGCTGCAGGAAGACGACCTTAAATCCATTTCAGATGGAAGATTCCAGAAAGTTTTGTACTGTAACATCTGGGGCAGACTTCACAACCCTCTGCTGTCATTCTGCTGCAGCTGGAGACCATATCTCTTGGATATTTCCAACCCTGACAGTTAGAAATATCTGACTGCTGGCCTGACCGCATGCTTATTTAAAGGGTCTGATATGGCTTTGTGTTGGTTCTTTGGACAATGCTAGTTTAGAGTTGTCTGTGAGGCAGTCAAAATATAAAGGCGCCATTGTGCCTCTCTGTTCCTATACCTATGTATAGACTAGGATGTTCGCATGACATGAACAGGCTTTTTGTGCACCAACTTTCCGAACGACTCTCTGAAAATGTCACTTTAAATAGACTTGATGTTCTCACATGCAGGCAGTTTTGCAGCTGGTCTGTTAAAACAAAATTCTGAATACAATACATGAAGCTTGGCTCTAATCTAAATGTACAATAGAAGTCCTTCATTTTGTTACCTTGAAAGATCTAGCACAAAATGTATCCTCTGTTGATCACTAATACCCTAATAATCATACTGAAATGCCATTTCGTTTCACTTCCTGATTGTGCTCATGTTAGATGATTTCTGTTAGATGATGTCATTCATTCTTGTTGCCATATTTGTCATGCTATTTTTCATGCATGTAGCCATTTCCCTGGCACTGGCACAGGGTGATGACATCCCCATTTTTAATCCCACCTACAAAGCTCTGATTGGTTCGGTTGTTTTCTAACTGTAGTACTAGCTGACAACAACATTGGACGTGTTTGAATCCCTAAAAAAATCTGAAATGTGATCAGTGATTTGGATTCCTACAAACAATTCTCTTTAGGTCTGCAATTACAGATTATTTTTCATTACCAGTTAACTAACTAAATATTTTTTTCCAATTTATCAATTGTCCAAGATGGCATATTTAAATTGCTTGTTTTGTCTTACAAACAGCCCAAAAACAAATGTATTAAATTAACAATACAAAACGACAGCAAAAAGCAGTAATATTTGGGAGATAGATAGCATCCACGATTAACTGATTATGATTTATTGTGGATTCATTTTCTGTAGATTGACTAATTGTTTTAGCACTAAGTCTCTTCTCTAATTTCATGACTCAGTGAGCTCAATCAACATGTATTGCTTGCATCAAATGTAGTCATCAACCTTTGAGCCTCATCACACCCATGTCTCACAGAGTCAATGAAGAGTCACACAGATGCCTGCAGTGGCCTTGGCTGCTGCTCTCCTCCCTATAAAAGCTGAAACACACACCATCATTTACACAACAGCTCCATAAAAACCACTCTGACATTCCCTACAGCTGAGGCCGGGCAATGCTCTCTCGCTATTGTGTTAGCGGTAGCTTGTTATGGCCATCAGTTAGCCCACCGGACAGAGACGAGGCTAATGGGAGCACAGAATGGGATCATGCGACACTGACAGGCGGAGGCTTTGACCCACCTGGTGCGAGCTGTTAGCCACTACACTAGCCCCATGGATCATTTTGCACCGCTCCAGTGTCTGTTAATCAATTTAGGCCTGGGCTGTGTAGGATGAGGAGGCAGTAATGATGCTCTCTAGACCCTCCCCAGGGACGGAGCATTATGAAGAAGCTACATTATTTATCAGCAGGGTCCTGGATGGGGCCTCCATTAGCCCCCGCTCAATGGAGTCACTGGCTATAAACAGAGGAGTGCAGGAAGAGAGAGAGTCGTAGATAAAGAGAGAGAGGGAGGAAGAGGGGGGAATGATGCAGAAAGAAAAAGAGAGGAAGAAAGTGAGAGTGACGGCAAAGCCAGAGACGTAAGACAGACTGATTGTTTTGGAGAGAGAGACACTCGTATATCTGGTCTCTTCACCGAGCACTTCTCGATTAAGTGCCTTCAAGGGTCATTACTGAGTAAAGAGTAACACTACAAAGATGCAATATGTGCTTTTTCACAAATACAAATCATAGCAATGCAGCAATGACGCATGAAAGCAGCTCCAGAGTAGCAGCTGTTGCAAAGTTCAATATCACTTGAGGCCAGACACTGGAGAAAAAGAAATGGACTTCTGAGCTATTTCTCTGTTTTATATCTTTGTAATTGTAAATTGAATATCTTTGGGGTTTGGACTGTTAATCAGACAGTAATTTGAAGACGTCACCTTGGACCTTGGAGAATGTTTCTCTATTTTCTGATGTTTTATAGAATAAATAATTAATCCAACAAATAATCGTTAGTGGCAGTCCTAGTAACAAAACAAAGTAAGAAGTCAAACCTCTCAAATGTTAAAATGTGTCTAAACAAAAGCAGCTGTACAAGAACTGCCTAAATAAAAGTCTAAAATTGACCAGATTTGAACTGATCAAAGAACATCAACACATATTTGAAATAATTTTTAATAGAATCCCTTACATTTTGTTACTAAAGAATTGTGACCAAAATATGTACTGAGTGGGACATTTTACAATTGAAACACAAATCTGTCAGAGCTCTCTAGTGGACAAACTTGAAATGGCAGTTGAATTTCTGTAATGCAATTTCTTGCTAATTATTGGCCAACAATAATATATTGGCTGCTATATTATCAACCCATCCTGAGCTCAAATATTACTATGTCAGTCGGCTCCAAAAATAGTATTGAGACTCAACAGCCAGTCCTGGTAGCCAGTAGAACTGCAATGATTAGTCAATCAACAGAAAAATAATAGCCAACTATTTTGAGTAATTTTTCATGCAAAATGGCAGAAAATGCTGTTTTCAGCCTCATAAATAGCCTGCTTTTCTGTGTTTTAGATAATATTAAACTCTATTAAATATCTTTGGTTTTTGGCCTGACAAAACAAGACATTTAAAGAGCCCCTCCTGTTTTTAACCATGTTAAGATGTCTATATGGTGTTTTTTATGTGCTATAAGACATATCATGATTGAAATGAGAGAATCAGAAACAAAATATTGATCATAGCAGAGTATATTTACATACTTTAAAATGTGTCTGGGGGAGATCTTTCAAGACATCACTGGACATTTCACTATTTTCGGACATTTTATTGACCAAACGATTAATGGATAAAATAATCGTCAGATAATAAGAATAATTGTTAGTTGCAGCCCTAGTAGCCAGGGAATGCAGATACTTAGCACAGCCACTTGTGTCTTATGAAACAGTCGAAGAGCAAAGCTTGAAATAACCACGAGGTGCTGCCCTTAGTGACTAGACATGGCATTGACCTGGGAGGCTCCTTACACTCGCTGGGGTCACTTTTCCTCACAAACACCAACACATGCACAGCTCTGACCTGGTAAAGACTACTCTGGCGTACAAGTGAGAGAAATCTGTAGTCACACTTCTTCCAGCATGACATGGAAAACATTAGAAAACCTAACTGAACTGGGATCAGATTCTTTATGTCCCTGACACACCAGTCCGTCCCACACACGACTGCAGACATAACTAGCAAACACATGGGGTTTCAAGCAGCTATCTCAACCATGCTTGGCACTCAGTGTTGGGTTAGTGTTGTGTTAGGGTGGACACCTCACCCCGACACATGGCAGGCTGTGTTGTCCGGACCAAACAGACACACAGGAGCGTTTTGACGTTGTTCACTACTGTTGTGACTGACTCTCTGGATACAGGAATGCTGCTAACCTATATTTACACCGTGTTGTTGAGTAGGGTTTTTTTTGCCTTTGCAAAGATCATAGATAGATGGATAGATTGTAAAGTTTGACTTTGGTTAGGGCTGGGCAATATGGCCAAAATGTTCTATCCCAATATAGGTCATTTCATATTTCGATAACGATATATATCACAATGTAGCATGTTTTCAGGTAATTTAATAGACTAAATGAAATAACCACATGGTAAAGCATATTTTTTGTATACTCCTGTGTGAATTAAGAACATTTGAAGCAAAATTATAGAAAACTATATATATATATATATATATATATATAAAGCTATTTTCTGTTCGTAAATCACATTGAATGGAGTGGTAATGTAAGTGTGATGTAAAAACAAAACTGCAAATCCCTAAAAATATTTCACATCAGATTTTCAGAGAAATTTGAGTCAGTATGTGCTTGTTTTGATCAATTTAGATGACGTAATTGTGTATCCCAATATCTCGATGATATGATTTCAGGATGATACGATTCCATTGAAAGAATATAAATTATTGCCCAGCCCTATAACTTTGGTGTATAGCTGCAAATATAATGTTATGTTTTGTAACTACAAGAAAGGAAATTAAGATGATAAAATCGTCTGGCAATCACATCTACATTGCCATTTTATTAAAGAGGCTTCACTCAGATGTAAAACTACTCCTGTCATTTCAATCCTATGAAAACACAATTTGTTTAATTTTCAAACCGAATTTAAAGCTGCATACCCTGAGAATGCAGGAACGATAAAACAATTGGAAGTAAATCACGGACAAGGACAAATTCCTGTCCTTTGGGTAATCTGATATGTCATCTTCAATAATGTCAGGAGATCTAGCCTTAGCTGCTGTAGGTCTCTCTCTCACTCTCTCCCTCTTTTCTCCCTCTCTCTCTCTCTCTCCCTCTCTCACAGACACACTTACATGGACACTAATTCATAAACACACTGACATAACTAAAACCACACACTCGTCTGTGCAGCACACTAGAGCACCAGTTGAAATAGCCTCAGCAAGTCTGCATCAGCCAAAAGACAGACGGATGAAAACTTTTTTTTTTAAAAAGCCAAGATGTAAAGAGATAGCATATGTGAATTTGTAACCATAGTGGCGTGATATACTGCATGTATTACTGCATGTATAGTTCCTTATTCATTATACACTCGTCAGTGGCATCACAATATGATCAGTTAACAAGTGTATCATGCAAAAAGGCCACAGATCAATCCTGATCATGTGAAGCCCTATACCATGAGCTTATAGTATAGAGCTGACAGGATAACTGTTCAATCTTTTAAGACATTTTTCAAGGAAAAAAATGCTGAATATTCACAGAAAATGTGAGGATTTGCTGCTTATCTCTGTTTCACATAATTGAAAATGTAGGCTAATATATTTGGGGTTTAGCAATTTGAAGACATCTCATTGGGCTTTAGGAAATTGTGATGGGCATTTTTCACAATTTTCTAACATTTCATAGACCATGTAATTCACATGACATCCTGTAGCTTAATGAACCAAATAGCCCCATACCATGTGTTTGATAACTGCAGTTACATCTCCTGAATAATCGGTGTACAGCAGTGTGCCTACACATTTACTAGTGATTCTATTGAAACAACCTTTAGAGTGATTTAACCCCAATGAATGGTGTTTAGTGTCCAAAAGCAGCACATATATGATATTCCTATAAATACTTACTCTTTTTCTGTACTATACAGTAAGCCATTACAAAATTACAATAGTTCTTTATCAAAACACTGTTTTTAACGCAGCCTAAACAATTAGCTTACACTTTCATGAAAATGTGGATACATTTGCAGCTCCAGTCTGACAAACTGAGTAAAAAGGAAAAGGGGGAAAAAAAAGTTTGAAGCTGCCAACTGACACACTGTTGAGTTGATAACCGTTGGGATCTACTTCCTTACAAACAGAGCCATGCACGAGACTATAACAGGTGAGAATACACATAAAGCAACGTTTCATTTAGCACGTTGAAAAAGAAAACAGAAAGTTTACAGTACCTTTTCTTTCTGTGCTGCTGTCTCTCCTCCTGTGTGCTCTCTCTCTCTCTCTCTCTCTGCCTGTCTTGGGTCTGCTCGGCCTGGCGTCAGTGAGTCGCGGAGCCGCCTCACCCTCCGCTGAGCGCCAGTATCACGCCGCGGGGATGCAGCCAGCCCCGACAATAACAAGACCTACTTTTCACACATCTAAACATCTTCATTCACTGTGTGCAAATGGATTATGTAACAGTGAAACAATGCGAGGTTTCTCGCTAAATACGAAGAGTTTCTCACCTCCGAAGAGTTTATTTTCAGAGTTTGTTGTTGCAAAGGTAGTAGGCTACAGTGTTGCTTGTTTGATGCAGTTTATAGGGGAAAAAGAAAGCAGAAAGGTGGTATCAGAGGCTCCCAGCACATCCCTGCAAAATGTGGGATAGTTGTTTGATTTTTCTCTTTTCTGTATGTATTACTTGCACAATGAGGGCCTTTAAGGACGTTTTGTGATCTGATTTCCACTCCTCCCACACTAGAATCTCCCAAAATACAACAAAAAGCATCTTAAATGGGTACTTAGGACAAAATTAGACTATCAGCTCCAAACACAGGCTATAGGCCTACTGCAACTTCAGGCTATGATTGACTCATCAAACATTCATTCATTCTTCATCTCTCTGTCTCTGTACTAAATAAAACAGCTCTTCTTCTCCAAACTTGACCAGTAATCTCCTGCAGCAGTTTTAACTGATAGACTGTGGTTTTATCTGTAGTGAACTCTTGAACTGCACCGTGTTAAGCCTGCCTCTCAGTTCCCCTCTTGCTTTGATTGTGATATGATAAGCACTATTTACGTTGTCAGGAGAACAAAAAGGAGCATGCTTACACATGCCATCATCTCAACTTCTCACCTCAAGACACACACACAGACACACACACACACACACACACACACACACACACACAATCAACCCAGCCCTGATGCAAGGCTTCTCCACTAGTGGGTATGTCGTCGGATAATTTGGCAATGTCAAGAGTGAAACTTCCAACAGTTCTTCCAACCATCTCATCAATATTGTATGATCATGCATGAAAATAGCCTTCGGGCAGGACAGCAGCAGCAGAGGACATGAAGTGTCATTTCCTCAGAAGTGAGATAAATCAGTCCATTATGTGCATCAGAAATAATGTGAGTAGCCTAACTCAGAATAACTTTTGATTAGATATTTTAGATATTTTTTTTTTATCTGATTAAAACAGAGTTGAAGAGGTGAATTTCCTGTCACAAAATGATCTTATAGATAAAAATACACTTCCTCAGAAAATAGAAAGTCCTACAATATAGCACACTACAGCCATTTGAGTGAATAGTATAGGAATACAAGTGTTAATTAGCCTATGCATACTTAGAAACATAGGGTTAAATAATAGAAATGTTGTTTTAAAAAAAACTCCAGTGATGTGAGACAAAACACAAAGTATTTTCAGGTTTTTTTTTTTTTGGCGAGTTTCATTAATCAAGTTCAGGGTTGCCGCGGTGAGGAGGGACTAGATTATCTTGAAGACAGGCGGAGGGAAACGTTCAGAGTGGAGGAGGCTCCTGGCGTAGGTGACGTCACGGCGCTGGCGACAGAATGTCTGAGTGAGACGGGAGCGAGCTGCACGTGAATAAATCTGGGGAAACAGCGCGAGGAGGGGAGGGGGGAGGGGCGGGGACGATGATGATGATGATGATGAGTAGGAATAGAAAGAAGGCTCCCCAAACTTTTTTAGTGGAAGGATTCCCTCAAACACACACACACACACACACAGGCCTAATACCTATAAGGAAGATGCTACTGAGTTTATGCACGCTCTATCAGGCATTATGGCATTCCTTGTATGCTTCTATACTTGTATACTCGCATACTTGGCAATAAACAATTTCTGATTCTGATTTTATCTCATAACAATCAACTGGTAATATTCCCATAAAGATAGTTTTACTTTAATAATTCTACAACGCCTATGTTGGTTTTAACACTGGATTTCTCTTAAAGTGACAAATACATTTACGTGAGAAGACTTTAGAGGTACATTTAAGAGGGACATTTTGTACTTTTTACTCCATTTCACTTATCTGACAATACAGTTATAGTTGCCATAGTTATTTTGCAGATTATTTTACATGCATATAATCGGCTCATAAAATAGTCTATTATGCATTGTTATATATTAAGCTACAGAATAATATACAAAGTGTATTGAATGTATCTCCATCTCCACCAGCTACAACATTAAATAAAAGTAGCAATACCACAATGTAAAAAATACTCAGTTACAAGTGAAATTACTCTGTAATAGAGTAGTTTTATACAGTAGTATTGCTACTTCTACTTTAAAAAAAAACAATTTATTTAATTAATTAACTATTGAATTATATTGTCTGTAAATTGTATTTAAATCTAAGTCTAAATACTGTTTCAAAGCCATCGCCACACTGCAAGGAATGAAATTGTTGTGGGGAAATAATAAATCCTTTATTTAGGCATATTTACTTGTTGGCCTATACATAATAAATACTGGAATCAGCCTATAAAATATCCACCAGATATATTTTTTATACATGATTTGGGAACCATTGCAAGAGACGCAAATACAATCTTACAGATGCTCAAAAGACAGGCAAATTTAATTACTTGGCTGAAGAGTGTCGGTCATCCTCTCTTTATGCTGCATAAAGCAGCCACAATGCAAATATTTGCATTTTTAAAGTGGCTAACATGAAGAAAATCATATTTTACATCACACAAATTCACTAATGCAGTTGCTGGGATCGGGATTATGTGTGCAATAAAAATGAAAATCAATTACCGTTTCGTATGTACTTTACTTATGTACTTATTGTTGTTGTATCAGTGGCAAGAACGCTACCCAGACAATCACAGAGAGAGACCTTCTCCCTCGTAGCAGTAATGGCTATGACAGCAGACACTGTAATGGTTTTATATCTCACTTATTATTCACACTGAAGACTGAATATTTCTATCCCGGCAAAACAGGAAAACAAAACCTGTGTTTCATACACAGAGAGAATTCTGTTATTTCCTTAGACTGGCCTTGCTCTGTGGTGGTAAGAACTGAATGTGGAGGCAATTAGATGACAGCCCCCATTATTGAGCCATCACACAGCAGGACACCAACCACTGATGGAGAAGAGAAAAGGCCCAGAGAGGGGTCAACTCCTTCCCATCTCTCTAACATGTCACATATGCTGTTTCCACTGTCTGGTATGCCTCTACTCAACTCACTTATTTGGTACCAGTACTTTTCTCTTTTTGTTTTCCACTGCGGTAGTACCCCCTCAGTAGGTGGGATTCTCAACTGGTCGCCATAGTGATAGCGCGTGGCATCATCTTTAACGCGATACTCTCTGGATCCTTTTATTGGCAACGATGTCTGTACTTTGTCAATTGTGGCGTAGTGTACAACATAGTTTTGCGAACTTTCAATTTTTAAAATCTGGTGTGAGTGAATAAACAAATTGCGGTCGTCACTGACGGTAGCTTGGTTATTTAAAAATGTTAAAAATGTGTCATGCTAATGACCGTTCTCTCTGACCAGTGCTTTAACTCCACCTTCTAGTGTCGCCTCAGCTTGCTTGGAACCTCAACCAAGGTGGTGCCAAAAAATGTACGAGGCACAACTTTTGCTAATGGAAAACCAAAAAAACGTGATTCAAGTCGAGCAACATACAGTGGAAAAGCGGCATTAGTGGGCTAACCTTCGGTAACCTGTAGCTGAGAGACACACTAAGCCAGAAACATGGTCCACGCAAGTATATGGACACAAATGACAACGTCTAGCCCAGCTGGCACAAACGCGCATCCTTGCTGAACATACTGAACGTACGCTATTATGCACCGGTGGATGTAACAAACATGAGTCCTCACATGGGCAATATTGAGACATTCAGAGCGTTTCCATGACCACAGTAGTAAACAAAGTGGCATCTGTAGATGAACGTGTACTGCTGTGGTTTCTGCACAGAAGGAAGGAAGAAGGAAAACATAGATGATGGGATGTGTATCTAAATGAAGAGGTGATGACATGTCGTAAATATGCCAACGCATAGGGACATGTTCAGCTAAAGCTCGTCAAACTGGTCATCGTGGTTATTTTGAGCCGAAGTGAACACAAACAGAAGCAGTCAACTTTCTCCTGTCGTTTCATGCTAGCAACGCATTAGTCTCACATAGCCAGACCTATTTCCACAGCGCTGCTGGGGTAAAGTCTGGATTTAATGCGCTTTCACTCCTGGATAGTGAAAAAAAACTCCCTGGCCTGTTTGTATTTCCTTAAATCAATCACAATCATCCTGGGCGGCACCACGCCCTGACGGTGCCTCTGCAAAATAGTGTCGGGAGGGAACCCGTTTCGGTGGAACACTTCCACAAAAATGATGTAAACATATTCTTTTGCGTATTTGCGTGGACCATGTTTCGGCCCTAAAGCTATGGCAAGATGTGGGGAGATATAATGACTTTCAGGCTGTGAGATACGTTCAGCACAACCACGTGATTTCCACATTAAGCTGCAAGAATGTGGCAGATGTCAGTCTGTCTTCAAATGAACCAAACTGCGAGGCGTCAAGGTGCAGCATGGTCCTGCTGCAGCTTGGAGACATGAAGCTCTGGCTGCCTCATATATGGCTAACCACTGGCTTAGCTGGACCCTCCAACATCCACATCTGGCCATGTCCATGGGGTTCAAACCTAACAAAAGATCCTAATGGTCACGACTAAACTGGGAATTGACAAGAATTAATTTGTAAAGAAAATTAAGTAAAATCCAAATTTCACCCCTAGTGTGGTTCATTTGTTCTGTGCAAGGGAACACAATAAATACATTGTCTCTTTAGGGTGGCAGTAGAGCAGCCTGAGGGGACTTGGCTTGGGAACCGGAGGATCAGTGGTTCAAGTCTGCTTGTTGAACAGTGTGGACTAGCTGGACAGGTGCCAGTTCGCCCGGCCTTGAGCAAGGCACCAAACCCCCAACTGCTCAGGGTGCATTTCCATGGGAAGCCCCCTTGCTCTGACAATCTCTATTAATGCATGTGTATAGGTCCAGTTTGTGCATGTGTGTGTATTTTGGGTGTGTGCGGTGCATAGGGCACCAGCGCGCAGAAAGTTTTAGAATATAGGACAGCCTATATGGCACTGCATCACATCTTCTCAATTTTAAGGCCATCCTAGGGCATTTCATTGCGATTTCGCTACTGGAAGGGCCCTCTAGAGGGCACTTTATCATGTTTTAGGCATACAAGAGGGCACTTTTACTGCCTACCAAACATGGAGGCAGTAGAGAGATAGTAGAGATTTTTCCTCGAGGGACTAATAAAGGTATGCTTTCTTTCTTTCTTAATTATGGTCTGGCTTTTTACAAACAAATCAAGAGCTGTAAAAAAAAAAGTCTTACGTGCCACCCCACATGGGTGCACAAAGCAAAGATGATGCAGGATGACAGTCACCAAAACTGGCAAATACAAGTTACTTGTCAGTTCATATAACTTTATGTTTACAGCTCTTGGTTCGTTTGTAAAAAGTCAGTATGAACACGAACTGGACCAGAACTATCTTTTTTTTCTCCATTTGTCTGGAACAAATTAATCAAACTACAGAGCTAAATTTAAGCTCTGAGCTTCTAGTCTGCCATGATTAGATCATAATGAATCTAACATTTTTAGGAGTTATAACAACAGATTTGTGGACCATTATCAGCTTCTAATGCCCATCATTTGCCTTTTAATAATGATCCTGATGCAACAAGTGTTTTCTTTTTATTTTTATTTATAAAGCCCCAAATCACACATTTGCCTCAGATGGGTTATACTGTTACACAGTGTTCCCAAAGCTCAGGAATAAAATGGCATGCTCCAATTTCTAATGTCACCTCAGTATTTCTTTAGCAGTTAGTCCTGTTCTACCATTTGATGCAAAAATTACAATCATAGAGGGCAGGGAGGACAGATATCTTCGTCTAAAAGAAGAGCTCCGGCTCTTGAAATAGTAAAATACTTCTCTGCTCCCTCAACGCAAAACAGGTCAAGAACTACAAGGCTGACATGTTGCGTGTAAAACGTGTAGACAGGACATTAACATTTGAAACACTTAGTAGTAGGCTCTATTAGGTCAGGGTTCATGAAGAGCGGGAGCCATTTAGAAACTTTGGAGCGATGCCTGTCTCTAACCAGACGGAGGAAGAGCAGACTCACGGGTTAGGATTGATTACAACATTAACTCCATGGACTTCCATGAATTAGCACGGGGTTGAAATGCTTAACGATGACTGACACAAGTGTTTAGATGACACTCCTTCACACATGCAATTCATTTTGCCATCCGAGGGCTCTTGGCAGGCCCATCAAAAAAATTTTTGCAGCAATGCGAGGCATGGCAGCAGTGCATCAGGCCAGCTCACATTTCAAACGGGTGGCTCATTTGGCGCAGCTTTTTGCAAGTCCTTCTAGAAATAATGTCTGGGGTGCTAATATTTGAATGCTGTCTCCAGGGGCTCTCGGTTTACCTCTTCTACCTTCATTGCACAGAGACAGAGGATGCACCAATCAGAGGGGGGCACTACCTTAAAGCCCCCCACATACTTACCGGATTGGTCGTCCACGTATGGATCACACGGATGTGCACACGGTTCAATTCATATTTATCAGGGTCTGTGTCAATCCACACTCTATTCCAGTTGGTGGTGTTTATATTCCTTTTAAAGACAAATTATATAAATGTGAGTAACAGCGGATCTCCTCGAACAACCTCTCTTAAAAACAAGCAGCCATTTTTGTTATGATCGTCTTATTTTCTTCCTCTTCTCCTTGGCAAACCAGCTAGTGGTGCATACAGTAGTAGTTACTGGATGTAACCCCAGTTCTATGAGTCCGTACAGAGCTCTCTGCATACAGAAAAAACAGAGCTTACTATGCGTATGGGGCGGCATGCACACCGACCGCATAGGGGTCTGCAGTCGGGTCGCGGTCGGCGATGCCGATATTTACGTGATGCACCTTGCGCGGACGTGGAAAGTATAAATTGACCTTAAGTCTTATACTAGCTCACCACCTTGGTGGTTCATTGATAAGTTGCGCGCATGATGGACAGACATACATGTTATCACAAACACTTTTTTCACGGTCTTTCAAACACACTTGATTGATTGTTCTCACGGGTCTTTTAGAAGTTTGACCCTCTCACCAGACAATGCTGTATTTCCAATCTAAACCCACTGTGTAAAATGAGACTTTGA
>JAOVVB010052686.1:0-14643 GCA_028570985.1 Heterobranchus longifilis
TTTTATACTGATAACAGATGCCATTAATACAGGTAATGAGTGGAGGACAGAGAAGCCTCTTAAAGAAGAAGTTACAGATCTGTGAGAGCCAGAAATCTTGCTTGTTTCTAGGTGACCAAATACTTATTTCCCACCATAATTTTCAAATAAATTCTTTAAAAATCCTACAATGTGATTTTCTGGATTTTTTTTTTTTCAGATATTGTCTCTCATAGTTGAGGTATACCCATGATGAAAATGACAGGCCTCTCTCATCGGATAACTTTTATTAAAGAAACAACATAGGGCATTTTAAAGAAAATATAAAGAAAAAATATAATTGTAGGATGTGAATAATTTGGGATGCTATCACAAAAATAAGTTCATTTTTGTGCATTCAACTGAACGTCTGAATGTATTTTCATGTTATCTGTGCCCAATTAAATTATCTTCCATAATCCTAGAAAATTGTGGTTTTAAAGACTTAAGTTTGTGTGTGTGTGTGTGTGTGTGTGTGTGTGTGTTTAAGTGATATGAGCCATAAGTGTCTTATGGTTGCTTAGTAGTGTTTTAGATAAGAGCTTTGTTAAATCATGTGTCTGGACTGCAAATACATTTAATTATCTCTTCAATTTATTAGCTCAGAGCTAATCCAACAGAAATCAGAAAATGTTGCAACAAAACCAGATATTTAACAGAAAAAACAGAAACGCACCAAGTCAAAATGAGGAGATCCTCACTGAACATCACAAGCTCGTTAAGCCATGTGTTTACTTTTTTTTTTTTTGGATTGTGTTCTGATTTTGCTTTGTCTGCTTTGCCTGATCTGACAAGCTGCTATTCCGGGAAAGCGTAATATTTTCCCCCACATGCTTAGTGTAAATTTAAGCTAAGAAACCTCAAATACACTTGGAGCCTTTTTTTCTCCCAAGGGTGCCAATAATTCTGGTGCTGACTGTAACTTGGTGCTGTTGCCATGGTAGCTGCAATGCAAAGCAGGGAGAGATCATAATAATGACTAACACCTGATATTTGCACAATCCTTACAGTCTTCTGTGCGTTATCATCTTCAATGCTTTCATGCCAATACGAACCAAACTATTTTGGACTGTGGACTTTTATAAGTTTCTCTGATGTTTGGACCCTTTTGTTGTTGACTAAACCATCATTGATCATTTGATCATCACTTGTGTCACTGCAGGATAGGTAGACATTATTGTGGAGATTATTACACCAAAAAGCAGTATCTACTTTGTGGGATTGAATGTGATTGTGTACAAATAGTACAATGAAAAGAATTCTTATCTCAAAGTATTCAGATCCACTTAAGTAAATTATGTAAGTTCAACAAAAAGTAAATATGCAATCTCAATAAACCAGAAACACATGCATTTTCAAATTTATTTTGGTAACATGGACATTATATCACTCACTCATCGTCTATACCGGTTTTTCCTGTATTCAGGGTCATGGGGGGCCTGGAGCCTATACCAGGTGACAGGTGAGGGCACAAGGCAGGGTACACCCTGGTGCCAATCCATCACAGATCTTACACACTATGGGAATGCCAATTAGCCTAATCCACTGGTCTTTGGGAGGAAACTGGAGCAACTGGAAGAAACTCACCAAGCACGAGGAGAACATGCAAACTCCATGCACACAGATACAGGACAAGAATCAAACCTGACCGGGAATCGAACCCGGACCCTGGAGGTGCAAGTGCTAACCACTACAAGTGCAAGTGCTAACCACTACACCACCATATAAAGTCTGACATTATATCAATATATATTAAAGCTATACAAGGCCATAATCATGTTGTAGAATGGAACAATAACAGTTGGGGTAGAAACAGCAGTAGTAACAGCAGAAATAGAAATAATAGTTTTAATATTAGTACTGGTAGTAGCAATCACAGAACAACACTGATCACCAACTATATAAACCAATTAGTACCGAAAATCGACAGGAGCCCAAGGCTGCAGACCCAGCCCCCAAACTCCTCAGATCCCAATCCCAATGTACCACATAACACACAGCACCCAAAAGATCCACTGCTATTGTCCTGGTTCCAGAGACCACAGTACACCGCTAGAGGTCCCATGGTGGTACCAGGGGAGCCCAAAGCCTTGGTGGTTTTGATTGTTTCAATGTATATACAGTATATATACAGTATAAATACTGTATATATAGTATACTGTATTTAATATATCTGACCCTTGCACTGTTTAATTGGATTTTGGATTCAGCCTGTGTTCTGGATTTCTATCTTTTTTCACCAGTTTCCTGATTGTAGCTGTGAACCTGACCCTACCCGCTCTAAGTGACCCTACCTGTTTGTTTACATTTACATTTACATTTAGGCATTTGGCAGACGCTCTTATCCAGAGCGTTCTCTGGATCCTTATGTTTCTATATGCTTACTGAATATCTGACTGTTGGATTGTTAATTGGATTTGGATTCTGTCAATCTGTTTAAACTTTTGGATATCTGCCTGCCAAGTGGGATTAAACTCGGTCTCTGCTCTGTTGACCCTGCTACATCTGCCAGCTATACTCCAGAGTGTTCCTCTGTGCCGGTTCCTGCCCTGTCCCTGACAAATCCCTTACTCTGTTCGAGAGAGCCTGCTCAGTCAATTCTTGTTCTGCTGCCTTCTGCCTTCAGCTCCATTTGCCTGCTGCTCATTATTCCTGATAACTGAGAGCTTCTCCTGTCTTCTCTCAGCCGCATGGATCTGTCTGCTCCCAAGTCCTTAGTCTCACTCTCTTAAGCTTATCTGCATTATCTTAATCATTCTTTTACCATAAAGTACATTAGAAGCTTCCCTGGTATCTTTAATTCGGTTAAAAAAAGTAATTAATTAATTAATTTAATTGATTAAAGCAGATTGACTGACTTTTTCAAACCAATTCACACACACACACTCACACACATCTAGGATGTGAGACTTTATTGTGCTCACCAGGGTAGATATCCTGAGCTTCCATTTAAGGATTCACAAATGAGTTGTCACACACCAATATCATCTTCAAGATCATGTACCAAAAAGTTACATAAAGAGAAAGGGTCAAAAGAGACAGCGACCAGAGGGAGAAAGGGACAGAGTAAAAGATAAAGGCACCTTGCAGTGGAGTGAAACAGAGATATAGACTCATCTACTTTGATCAGAAGAAGACTGTATTAAATTTAGACATACAGAGATTACTGAGCAGGACTGTTGTTCGGTAAAGCCCTGCAGCATGTCCCATTCCTTATACAGTATATTAGCTTATTGTCTTTGTCAGATCAAAGGTATGTGAAGGCCATGTAGTGTAATTTCATGCATAAGTAAAAAAAAAAAAAGTTTCATGAAGAAGCATACATGGAGACAACAGCGAGAGTGGGATCAAGGAGACAGGTACTGAGATCAAGATGAGGAAACAGAAAAAGATGAAAGTGAGACATGGAAGTGAGACATTAAAAGATGCAGTGTGACAAAGAGGGTGAGTTTAAGGGAGAATATAGATGTTCAGGAATATGAGACAAAAAAGTTGAAATTGATAGTATTATTATAATTTTTTTTTTGTTCTTTTTCTTTCTAAAGAAGTTTGTGTCGTTGTAATATTTGAGCGTGAAGGTAACATTGAAAGAACACTACCCATTAGCTCCTCCATGTCACATGAAAGTGTCAGACATTTCCTAATCACTTTCGTACAGTGGTGGAAGGTAGCTAAATACATTTACTTTGTTACTGTAATTAAGTACATTTTTTATGTATGTTTTTATGTCCTTTACCTGAGTACGTATATTAGTGGTAACATTTTACTATTTATACACTAAATCCTACAACAACTATCTGTAGTATTTGAAGCAGTGATATGGTGACCTATTATATGTAATTGCATAATTTGCCTTCCTCTGTAAAACACTTAATCATGTAGCAGGTGTTTGAAATCAGAACTGGAGGTGGTTTAAGACAGTGATGACAAAAGTGCATTCACAGTTTGGAAGTTACAATTATTTAAAGGCTGCAGTGATCTTATACAAGCTCAGTAGTTTTGATGCTTAAATACATTTGAAGGTGAATACCTTTGTACTTTTTCTCAAGTAGACATTTAAATGGAGGACTTTTACTTGAGTAATATTTTTACCTGGGATGTCTCTACTTTTACTCAAGTGCAGGATTTGCGTCTTTTATCCATCGCTGCTCTTATACTGGTAGTACCACTATTTAAGTTCTAGGTTTTCTTTTTCAGTTTCACTGTCAAGCTTTGAGTTGTCTTTTATTATTGAGTGTGACACTTTTATAAGTTTCTTGTCCCGCATCCATAGTTCATGTTAATGCCTTTGCCTTAGCTGTTTTGTTTGATTTGCCTTTACTATGCACAATAAGGCATCGGCATTGCATCCACCTCCACTACAAATTCCTGACATTGCGAGGTTCCTTGCAGTATCTTTAACTCTTTTAAACATTACGAGGATGGAAAATGCTGACTATAGACAGAAATATAATTTTTGGTCTGCCAAATGTAATATGCAAAAAAGAGATACTTTAAAAATATGACATATGATGATACATGAAGGATCATCAACCACTGCATCCACTGTAAAACTGTAAATCTTTTCCAAGAAAAACAACTTGTTGATATGTACGTTTCATTAATTATGTTTTTATACTCTCAGTTTCTAAATCTGTATAAGGAGCAGTTGGAAAGCGAACTCCTGTTCTCTCTCATTGAGATTCACACACTGAAGTGTGTGGTATTGTTGATATTAAAGACTGCACTGCAGGAATGCCATCTCATCAACATACGTTAAAATCTTTTCAGTACAGCAAACTTACAAGATACCTATACAAACAGGGAAACAATTCCAAATAAACTTGTTTATTTCACTATAAACATGCTAGAACCAGCCAAGCTTTAGTCTGGCTGAGATAGTAGGATCTGTATCACTGTGCCAACGTTGAGCTTTTTGCCCTAGAGATTATTTCATTGCCAGAAGTTTCCAGGTGGCTGACAAACTTGGGGTGTTAACAATGTCACAATGGAATCTGGAGAGTGAAGAAGTGTTTCAAGTCATTGATTTCTAGCTAACTGCCTTTCTTTGCACTTTCTACGCACATCCTGATGGATCCAACTCAACTCATCATCCAGCAAATTAGGCGTTGAGCATTGTTATAACCCGACGGCTACAGCAGATAGCGTTGTCACCTCTCAGCTCAAAGTTCCTAGGATTGATTCTCAGTTTTGCTTGTTCTCCCTATGTTTATTTGGGTATCCTGTGGCTCTCTGTTCTCCTCCTAACTCCCACAATCATGCTAGTTACTGGACTGGCTATGCTTTAAGTGTAAGAATGTGTATATGTATGGTACCGTGTTTTTGCTAAATCTAGGGTAATACTGCCTTTAACCTAGATAAGGCAGGTGCAAAAGATGAATTAATGAATGATCCATGCACATACGTTAGTCTTGAGTACAAGCAATTAGACATTGATTACACTAAGTAAAACTATAAATGTTTAATTTACATTATGTGTTTAAGGAGTGAATAAAATTCTATATATTTATATTTATTTATATAATATTTATATAACTATATTTATATAAAATACACAAACTGTTTGCCTCGTTCAAACCACAATGACCTGTCCTTACAGGAATGTGTCATGTCCCTGTCAATGATCGTTATCTTTGTTTGCCCTGAAAGCGCTGTAGACCAAATGTGAAGAAAGGGAAAAAACAAAAACCTTCTTTTCAAATATTGATTGATATTATTAATATTAATATAATATACAAATAAGCTATAAACCATATTTAGGTTTTTACAGTAATTATTCAACATTTTTAAAAAGTTACTGAGTAACAAACTATTTTCTAATCCCTGATGTACTGATGACCCTCAACTGTGTTTCTCTTTTTTTCCTCCGGTTTCTTTGATCATATCTAACTGCCTTTCTCATATCTTTTACTGGATGGAAATCTATCACCTGAAACCATATCTTGACAAATCAAAATGGATCTGTCCAGCTCCAAAGCACTTCCAAATGCTGAAGCTCTCCATTATTCCTACAGACACCTTCATCACTTTCCCAGCACGCACTACTTAGAAGCTAAGGTTTATGGAGTTATAGTTGAGAACTAACGTTAGTATCCGTCGTTGACGGGAAAAAGGTTTGGAGAAAAACTTAAAAGATTAAAGCTAAAAATAAGCTGATCAGCTTTAATGTAATCAGTGATATTATTATTTTAGGTTGAAGCCCATGTACAGTACATGTCTTCCTGTCTTTCTGTACAGCAGAACTCCCTGCCTAACTTAGTAACACAAAAAACAAAAAAAAGAGTAAGGTTGAGTATCTTGAACCTTGCTTATGCTAAGTTGTATTTCAGTCAATAATACTCCCTGTTCGATAATCGGAGAGTGAATTACAGTTGAGAAATAAAAAAAACGAGCAAAGATTAAGTTTTGTTTTAAAACGACTCCAGCGACGTAAAATTCACTTATAACACCAGCGCTGTTATTTTAGGGGTGAAAACATTAAGTAATCCCACATTTGGCAGAAGCTATTATCAAGTGCTTTGAAGTTTCTGTCATTGATTTACTAGGTTACTAGGTTACTAAGGACCATCTGTCATACACTGTTGGAAAGTTTTTGTTTGTTTGTTTCAGTGTAACGTAATATGAGGCAAGTAATACCAGTAAAAATATTCAATTTAGCTTTTCAAATCAATATCTATTGGTGCAGATGTCTGTTTACATTGAGTAGGTAATTTTAAAAAAGTTGATTATTAAGTTATGCATTTAAGTAATTGTAAGCAGTTTTGGCACAAAACTTCCATTCTACTCAACATTTTGATTTCATTTATGCATCATAGTGCATGTTTAACTTCAGGCAAATACCAAATGAATGGCAAAGTTTTATTAAATTCTTTTCTGCCGCTTTTGTGTGATACTGTGACAATATCTGACTGGACAGACAGACAGACAGACAGACAGACAGACAGACTGTTTTCAGGTCGTCCAATGTATGAAATATAAAGATATAACTGAAACAGTGAGGTCTGACCAATGTACAGACAAAATTATTATTTTTTTATAATAATGATTAGAACTTGCATTGAGTAGAACAGGAACTGAAAACGATAGAAGGTTTTGAAAAAAATCTGTTACTGACACGTTCAGAACAAAAATGCATGCTACATTGAATATTCTGAAGGGATGCTACAAGATTATATTATTAAATAAGGACTGAGAGCCTGGAACACAATCTTGATATTTATTGATATTGATAATCTTGATACCTCAATCTGCAATATTTGGAAAACAAAAAAATCTTTATCAGTAGACCAGGTTTTCATTTTAGAAAAGTAAGATTTTATTTTTAAATTTACATGCAAAAATGTGAACCACTCAGATTAAAGTAGTTATTTAGAAGATGTTTTAGATGTATACAGATAACTGGATGTAAAAGGATGAAAAATGATAGCAAATGGATTCAGATCATCTGAACCATGAAGAAACACATAGAGAAAGAGAGATTAGCAGCAGGAGCATCTGTAAACATTCATTTCTCTGAAAAGACATTTGGAAATTGAGGGAAGCAGAGAAAAACAAAAAGAGAGATGAAAGAGAAGCGTAGATTACTTTGCTAGTGCAGGGCCAGATGTATGTTTCGTCAGGGGGCACAGCGGAAAACGTGACTTGATGCAGCTGGAAAATGAGCTTGCAGTGCATAAGAAATTAGCATTTATTAATGCTGCAGCTTATGCAGCTAGTGATGGAAATAGTCAGCAATTAAGTCAGGAATAAAAAAAGTCAGGATAAAGAAACAGTGGCCAAATATAGGTGGATACCTGATCATCAAACCCATATGTGCTATTATAAAAACCATGGGCATTAAACAAAGACATGGTCCTCTCTTTCCTTTCTTAACAGCCTCCAGTAGTCTTGGAAAGCTTTACACTAGAGTTTTGAGCATGGCTCTGGTGATTTAGTCAGGTCAGACACTGATGTCAAGCAAAAAATTTAAAAAAAGGTGGTTTGCGCAGTCAATCTTCCAATTCATCCTAATATTTAAGGTTGGGCTGGAGCCAGTGGAGGACCTTTTATGGACCTTGCTTTGTTTACAGATGCTTTGCCATGCTCAGACCTTTTAGACCTTATAATGAAGGGAAATTCTAATTCACAAGAACACCCAGTGTACCACAGCCTGCTGCACATGGGGGACACCATGCAAAGACCGAAAGGCCACCACCCATGCCACCATACTCCCCAGATTCAAGTCCAATAGAGCACACATGGGATGCGCCGGACAAACAAGTCTGATCCATGGAGGCTCCAACTTACTACCTACTGTACCAACTTTTATCACCCAAAGAATCTGCTGCCAATGTCGTGATACCAGACTCCACGGCACACACCTAGAGGGGAACCTACACAATACTAGACTTACTGTTTTTTGTGGTGGTTATAAAAAATGGTGTATTTTTTGTACAAAAACAGTCCTATTGGCCAACAGCTACTTTCCATAATAGTTCTTTCATTCAGGACCGAAAAAGGTTTCTAAACTGTTACACATTATGCAACCCCATTTATATGTATTGTATGAACGTATTGTTTTATTATAATCTCCCACCTTAACAGTGCCTAAACTGCACATTTAACTGATTTGATTTTAATTGCTGTGGTTTTTCCATGCTGAAATTGACAGGAAAAAGTCAATGTACTGTACATACAAACAGCTACAATCATAAAGCTCTTTAAAGGTTAATTATTTGACCTTTCTCTTTAAGAATCATTCCTGGAAGGAAAGAAAAAAGTGGTGCAAAGAAATAATATTATCATTAGGGCACACTGAAACACTGGAACCTGTGTGTGTGTCTGTGTGTGTGTGTTGTTTAAAAAATGAGAGAGAGATAATTGGCCATTACAGAGATGGACAGCATGTCATTACCTTTTCATTATGAGGCTTTCTCCCATCCCCTGCTCCCATAGCGAGATCCAAATGCCATTAGTGTAATGCAGAATTAAGAGAAGCAATACACACATACATACACACGTACACACACACACTCTTAACCTCTTACATATACAGTAATTCTCTCAGGGGGAAACACAGACAGCAAGAGCAAAGTGGCACAGATTTAAAAGCCACAATGATCTAAAGAAGAGAAAGACTTCCGTGTGTGTGTGCTAATCCCTTAATAAGTACATTTCCAAAAAAAAAAAAGTATAGTAGAATGCAAATTATATCTGGGAGAAAAAGAAAAATATTAATCATCTTTATAAGTATTCAGCACCCGATGAAAATTGAATCGAGTAAGCTTTTTGTTAATAAGCAGCTAAATTGAAGAGATTTTCTTTATCTGTTACATATGATTTTTTAACTCAGTGAGGATTTGTCTATTTGGAACAGACAGCGATGCATGCAGCAAGACAACTGTTTTAACAATGAATTATTTAAGCTTTTTTTATTATGATTTACCATTTAAAATATTCAAAGCCTGATATACTAATGCATTATGTATAAAAACTATTTAAATAACACCTTTAAAGAATAATTTAAGCAAACTGGTGGATTAATGTTGCATTGTGTTTCATACCAAGGTGGCAGAAGTACACAAACTCAATACTCAAGTAAAAGCTCAAGTACTTGCGTAGAGATGTACTCCACTACAAGCTGGAGCACCACTTCAAATTTTTACTCAAGTTAAAGTACTAGGTATGTGCTCTAAAATGTACACAAGTACTCCAATATCAGAATCTGATTTTGCTGGATATCTATCCATCTGAATATTTTAAACACAGCTGAAGTTGTTATAGTTGATTAAATCTATGCGCAAGTCTAGGAGAGATTGATAGCAACAAGATTTTACGTTAATTAAACGAATAGCAGTAGCATTGTTAGCCTCTTTGATTACTTTAGTAGTTTAGCTAGATAGTTGCTAACTCTGATATCTGTGTCTGTCTACACAAATTAACATGAGCATACTGCAGCAAACAGAATACAACAAGGTTAAAGGGCATGCGACAACATTATAATTCTACGAGTGGATTTTAAAAAGTTTTGAGATTCACGCTCCACAGATCCAGCCGATTTTGCTCAGTCAAGCTGCGAACCTGCCCTGTCTTTTTTGGTTGTGGAGATAATGGGCTCTTCCACTGTGAAGACTGTTGCTTCGCCTCTGGGTCGTTCCCATACACCCAAGTCAAGTCTCTTGACATGAGGGACAGGTCATCCATGGCACGCTGACGGAGTCCTTGGCAGACGTTGACATGATGTTCCTTCTGCTCCTGTGTCAGCAGCCTGGGGACGAACTTGGCAGCAACATGGCACATGTTCAAATCACACGTGAGGATTGCCTGGACTGTTCTGACACACTGACAATGGCAGCGATGTTGTGGATTGTTCTCCGACGATCATCATGCACAAGTTGCTAAAAAGTTTTGTCATTTTCAATGTTTTTTGGCACACTGACTTATGAAGGTCAGCGCTCCCTGTGACTGTGTGTGCAGCCTTTTGCAACTTTTTGATACTACCTCGTAGGCTTGTTATAAAACTAAATAATATTGCTACTGACATGTAACACAAACCAAACGCGTTGAGTTGACAAGTCAGTATGTTAGCTAGTTAGCTAGATCACCTGTGCCTGTTCGAAAGGCTTAAAAAGGAGATAGAACTGTCTGTAGCACAGAGACCAAGTGGGCGGGATCCGTTGTCCAGGTTATCACTTTGGTGCAGTAAACAAATGCTTTCTAAATGACCTTCAAATCATTCCTGTAAACTTGTACTATTTGGACTGGTGGAATTGTTTGTTTCCGTATTTCCCACATGAAGTATAGCTCAGTCATTATATGGTGTGAGTGACAGCGTAAACATTTATGTTTAGATTAGAAAATCAATGCTCTTTGGTTGATCGTCAGCTGAAAAATAAGTCAGCAGTTTTTTCATCAAAAAATGTAGTGAGTAGAAGTAAAAACTATCACATAAGGAAAATCCTCAAGTAAAGTACAGATACATAAAAAAGCGTACGTACAGAAACGGAGTAGTTGCACTTCTTTGTTTGCCGTTTCTGGTTATGTCTGTGCACCACAACACTTCAGGTATGTTTTGTAATCTAATGCATTTCTGCCCAAAAGTGTAAAACACAGGGAAGTATCTTACGCATCTGATTCCTTTATTTCTTGTGAATTCACTCAGTAATCCACCAAAGACTTTTTAATATTCAACAGAGATAAATACGATTAACATGTAAATTAGGTTTCGATTCACACCTCGACCCTTACATAAACACAGCATGCACTGTTTTGACTTCATGTTGTGTTTTAAATGGGTTTAGATGCATATATATATATATATATAAATAAATGCATACAGTTGAGTTATGCTTTATTCTCCTCGAACTTTCTTAGAGAGCTGAACTTGCAATGACTACTGAGAACAAATCTAATTTATACATTGTTTACTCCCTCTTTCGTGCCCATGACTAGCAATTATTCTTAGTAAATCACCCACAAACTGCAAGCACAATTTATCCCATTGGACATGCAAATTAGCATTAGCAAATGGGGGCCTGGATTAATTAAAGATGTGATGGAGTACAAGCTTATAATATGGAATATAAAACAGAAGTCTGTTTGTTGTTAAGATAAAATGATTTTCCGTTTTGAGAATACTGGGTGTGAAAAAGGAATACTCTGTATATGAGAGGCCTATCGAACACAGGGAACTAGGGCACAATGCATTATTATACACTTCTACCTATCATATTGTCATATTTCCCACCTGATACTGCTCAATGAACAGCAAAGGCAATAGTAAAAAATTAATAGTGCATGATTTGATTCAATTTATATTGATGATTCAATGCAATATATTGTGTACGTTGTTAAAAATAAATCTTGTATTTGATTGCATGTGAACATTGTAGACTCGGATTGCTCCTAATGGCTGTTAGGGGACCACCTTCAGGGACTTGGACTGATGGTTTTCCCAAAATTCAGGCTTTTTTGGTTCAGGACTAAGCAGCTGTACGTATCTCCCTCAATCTTGTCCGCACTCACACAAACCTTACAGCAAAATATTCAGCTGAGTCTCCTGAGTGCTGTGGAATTTGTTTGTGACATATGCCGAACCCTATTGCTTCCATAGCTCCTACCTCACACACAGTTTTTGTCCTATCAGAAAATGAAGAGACAACCTTTCCAAGGGCTCGAAAACCTCTACTAGTTTGGAAAAAAAAAAATCACATCTATGAAAAAACAAAAAACTTCTGACTATTGAAAATAACTAGGTTTCTACAGTGCAGAGACAGTGAATCAGCAAAAAAAAAAATGACCTTCGTTTTTCTTTAGCCCACCCCCCAAAAAAAAAACACAAAAAAAAAATCAACCTTCAGTCATGTATCCTGACTGCTCCAAAAAAATAGAAAGAAAAAATGTATTAAACCGCTTTTGACTTAATGTTCCACTAACAATATAATGGTTTGTTTGGGACATGACACAAAAACAAAAATTAACATAAGAATAAACTGACTTAACACTCTGATGGTCTTTTACCAAAAAATACCTACTTAACCACTTTGGCCATAACATAGACACCAATTTTGGAAACACACTTGCAAAACTTAACCTCTTGCACAACTAAAGCCTCCCCTCTGGAACAGTCAACAATGACCGCTCTGGAACCAGCAGTCACTTTGAGTGCGTTTACATTAATGGTCTGAAGTGACTTAATTCTAATTTTTTTACCCTAACATGACACAGATCTGATTCTTTTAGGGCTGTCTCAACACATAAAGCTGATGTTTTTTTTTAGAGTCATGATAAGTGACTCTAATCTGAGTCACTTATCGTATGTGGTCCTACATCAAAGGCATGTCCGATGCACGGTCATGGGACTTAAATGAGAATGGGCAGAGCTGTTGTTCTTCCTTCTTCTGAACCTTTGACCTGCTTGCCATACTCCAGAACAAAATCCCAAGCATAGTTTTGCTACAAGTGCATACAATGTTTAAAATGAATGAGAGGTCGTACAAACTCATAATGTGTTTTAAACCAGATGGTTTGAGCAAAAGAAGTATTTATGCTATTGCAGAGACACATTCACTTTAGACTCCAATAAGTCACTTGTAATTATGAATGTGAACTGTCATGTTCATGCAAATCTGATCTGACCAAAATTGGAATTGAACCACTTGCAATGTGAAAGCCTTTGTCTTTTCTCTGCAATAAATCAGTTTACATTGTCCCTGTTTTAGCTTTTGCTAAGACAACTAGGCTAAACCACACCCCTCTCCATTCATCACACGCACACACATACACCCAGGATAGGTGAATGGTCATATCTCAGGGACCCTACAGGCTAAAAAGTAGGTGTTTGCATAGTTTGCCCAGAAAACCCAATGTATCCGTGCACCCTTATTTCACAATTTTTTCAGGAATTGTCTCTAGTTGACACACAACACTCTGTAACTGTTGTATGAAAAACTAAAGGAAATCAGAAGTTTCTACTAAAATCATCCCTGCTGGAAACAATAACCATGCCACAGTCAAAGTCACTGAGATTGCATATTTTACCACTCTTATGTTTAACGTAAACAATATTTTCTCTTTTGCACTGCTAGCACATGCTCGGTTGATTAAATAATTGCATAAATGTGTAGTTTTACATGGATGTGTACACTAGTTCCTATTATTGTGCACTGTGAGTGCATATATAGAATATCAGCATGGGATTTTTTTTTAAACAAAGCAAATTGTGTGTGACCAGGATATTCAGAGATAGTAGCTAAAGATATGAACAGGAGCGGCTGGGCATGTCAAAGTGCAATAAAATCAGACTAATGAAGAATGATGATCTCTCTCTTTCTTTCTCTTGGAATACTCACAAGAGACTCAGAGAGAGAGAGAGAGAGAGATGGTGAAAGTGTATAAATAGTAAAGAGGCAGTGAGAGAGCATATGAGTGAGTAGCAGAGCTAGCGGTGCAATATGGAGTCCGTGATTATACAAGCAGGAGAGTTCAAGGAAGACATGAGTGTGTGTCAGGCAGCAGGTAGACAGAGAAAGCCAGGATCACATAAAGAGCAATGTGTAAATGTTGGACTAATTCCGAACCCTCGCTTTCTCTCTGACCTCATATTTTCACCAGCAATGTTTCCAGAAGCAGGATGTCACACAAATGGTTACCTGAGGGGTCCTTCGCTCTTTAAACAAGTATGAACAGTGAATCCTTCAGTGTCTAGAAAGGTCACAGATAAGCAGTAGAATCCTTCTCCACTAAGATCTGTATTTATTCCATCAGTTATAAAAAGCTAATGTAGCACTAAAAAGTCATGATTTATAAAAGACTATTCAATTGTTTGTCTAAAAGGTATCTTTCTCATAACCTAAATGCAGTAGGGACTATAGTTAATCACGAGGACTACTTAGGGCATATAGCATCATAATTAGAAAATTATCCAAAGAGGATAAAGCATCATAATTTGACCAGCCATGTTTACATGGACCTTAATACAGTAAAAGAGCAAAGATTTTTAATAAATTTTGACTCGGAAAATGAACAAGTCTTGGTTTACGAGTACCGAGTATCACGTATCATGCGTGCTTCTTGTTTTGACGCCGAGCGTCACGTGATCACAACTGAGCCAATGGTTTTTCTCTCTCTTGTGCTGCGGAATTGTGG
>JAOVVB010052705.1:0-14643 GCA_028570985.1 Heterobranchus longifilis
TGTTCTTTCAGTGAATGATTGTAAAGATCTACAAAGAATATGTTTACATCATTTTCGTGGAGGTGTTCCACTGAAACTGGTTCCCTTCTGACACTATTTTGCAGAGGCACCGTTTGGGCGTGGCGCGCCGATTGTGCAAAAACAGCCAAAATAGCCTACACGGAGCTACCATAAAGCCACGCCACTGAAGACACACCTTCAAGCAAGTAGCCTTGTTGTCATGGAAATGCAAATCTCTACCGTGCTGGGCTGACGTGCCGAGCCAAACCGGGTCGACTCGAGCCAAGCAGCCCGAGTAAAACGAAAAGTTGTTGTTGATGCTAGCAGCTGTTGTGCAGTTAAATGCATTTTATAATGCTACTACTGCCTACATGCGAAGGAGGCAAGCTATTACTCGAGCGATTTGCGACAATCCGAGTGTCCAGCGGCGTTATCAGCCCTACACCGTGTTTACACCGGCACGCGCATTCCCAGTGTACGTGAATGGTCTGTGATAGGCCTTTTCATGTGCTAGTATGGATGGAGATTATTTCTGAAGCTCGTGAGGATGGAGATCGTTTTTGTTTTAAAAATAAAACATATTAATGTGGACGTAGAATAGCCTGGGAGAAGATTATGCCAGCCCTGCACCAAAGCAGGGCAGGTACCTCAGTCTGTCCTGAGAGAGAGAGGTGCCCTGTTTGAGTAAATAAAGCAGGCATGGGGGATAAACAACAGATGGTATAGCCAGCTACTGTAGTGAGTGCCACACACACACACACACACGCACGCACAGGCACACAGCTTGCATGTGGTTTGGGTGTGTATGTAGATGTTTGTGCAACTGTAAAGGTTACAAGAGGCTAATGAATCAGAGGCAAACACAGGGTAAACATTGTCTTTGTCCTGTTGCATTAGATAAATCAATCATTCTTTGGCTTTTTATTCAGCAGCACTGGATATTATAGCTAAAACCATTACAGCCATGATGCATTAACACACAGACAAATGCACTTTTGTATTACCATTATACCTTTGATTCATCTACCATAATTTAGTTCATCTACTGTATGTCAAATGCAGCTTGTGGTTTTTGTAATTGTTCAGTCTGGTTTACGGCTGCTTACATATTAACTGCTATTTATAAATGAGAATAAAAAACAAATGCACTGTGCAGTCAACTGCCACTGAAAACAGAGCCAGTTCCTTTTCAAATCTGAAGGTGTCAAATGAAATAATTCCGGTGTCTGCGTATTAAACAGTAAGTGACTCACCACTGAGTGATGAAGTGAACAAACTTCTCACTGAACTGGCCGACAGGAAGAACCGGAGGATCCTGTCGAGAGAAACAAAAACAATTTAGACGACAAATAACATTTTATACTGGGATGATGATAACTCGCTGCACATGACTGAAGGATCCTGACTTAAATGAAAAAAACAAACAGATTACGGATGGTTTACATCAACAGAGATTTAAAGGTATAATATGAAACTTTTCTGCTTTAAAATGTCTAGAGACGACTAGAAACTACGCTATGTATTTTGTTGAGTTGTGTACTGACATTATCCCAAAACAACCCAATTGTAACTAAATCATGTCTTAAGACTGTTACCCAAACCACCAAAGTGATGACAACTGACTGAGTAATAAATCTGTTTTGATGCTTATGGCGTGAAAGATGGTGGGTAAAATGCATGATGGCAACAACAAGGCTTTGGGGTGCGTTTGTAAATCCAATCTGACGCTCTTCACTAAAATGAGAGCACTGTTGTCCGAAGAAACGAAGCGTTCTGTTTCTATATGAATTACAGAACGTCTTAGTTAAAAACACACACTGTGCTCCGACGCTCTGCTGCTCCATCTCCTCAGACAGAGTGCCCAGAGTACGCTCTGCCGCTCGGAGAGTGTGGCGCTCCGAATAACCCAACGTTACATTCCAACAGCGCTCCGAATTTACCAACAGTGCAGTTTGTGCCAGAGTGCGCTCTGGCGCTCAAAATGACTATTTACGAACGCACCCTTGGTAGGAAAAGGGCGGATGCTTGGATCCACTTACAGTATAATACTGTGGAGAGAAAAAGTGAGTGTGTTATGGTGTTGGAAGAAAAGCGCAAGGCTTTAAAATAAAATCTCAAGAGATACCTGAAGGTGCACCTGCACACAGAAACTGTTAAAAAGATGTTATAAACGATGTTAAGCCATTCAGATGAAGGCTGCATTTCTGAATGGTGGTGATTCATGTATGAGACTTTTCTTGATTATTATTCAGTTTTTTTGACATTTCTCTCTCTCACTCTGAGGGAGTGAGAACGCTTTGTGCAGTCTGCCTCACGGTGTCGAAGCAACTATTTCTTTCAAAAAGTGCGTTTTCTCCATTAATGCAGGTTTTTACTGTTTCTGATGTTTTTAGTTTGATTTTACTGTATGAAGCTGGGAAGGAGCCATGGATGGGTTATTTTATTGATAGTTCTGTATTTTATGTAATGAAAGAGAAATGTTTTCTTCTTTGTTTTCATCTAAAAATGTACCATCAGGTAATGTTTCATGGCTGAACTGGACACTTTACTATTAATAATTTATTTCATATTACAGCAGATCAGACACCCTTCCAGCATGGAACTACGATTCTGACATATTTGCTTTGGGGAGTAGCATATTCAGAATGAGTGCTCATAATAATAATAATAATAATGATAATAATAATCATAATAGACCAAAATTATGTGAAATTGCATAATTTTAATTGTAAAATGTAAAATGTTCTTGGGGGAGAATCTCCAAACCCTCCACCAAATATGTGCACCTAAATCTTCCACAAACTTTCAGGAAAACGCTGAAGACTGAATCAGGACTGCATGATTAATTGAAATAAGATGGTGATGATCATATTGCTTGTACTGTCTGCATGAAGATAATATGGACTGCAATAAACATTTTTTCTTTAAAAAATGGTGTCCCTAAGAATTGTGTTGAGAAAATTGTGATCTCAATTTTGAGTGGAATAAATTGTGATTCTCATTTTGACAGCCCTAGTGTGTGTGTGTGTATGTGTGTGTGTGTGTCAGGTTTGTGACATGTTGTCAATGGAGGGTCTATGAACCGTGTCATGTAGAACAGCTGGGCCACACTGACCTTCTATTACCGCCCCTCACCTCATTACTCCATCCACTTTACTACTCTCACTCCTACTTTCTTTCCCCGTTGTTAATATTTACGCTTAATTTTACCCTCGATATCCTTGGAGAAAAAAAACACTGACATAGAGATACAGGGCTCCTACACATTTTCCAATTTCAAAATTCCATACATTTCCAGACTCACATTTCCTGACTTCTCGGTAGATTTTTAAGACCATATTTGACATCTGAGTACAAATAGCTGTTTATTATCTGGCCCGCGCGCTCTCATGGTACGTGTCCACAGGAGCGTTTTTGGAGGGAAGGTTGAGCTGCTAGATGCCCCTGATTTGCATAAAGTAGCCTAGACTTCAACTTTATGCAAATGAGGAGCGACCCACGCAACACGACGCCCCATCTCTCGAAACGCGCTGTGGCGCTACCAGAATGCATTGCACGGCTGCTTACATAGACAATGAATGGGAAGCGTGGAAATGACAGTCCCTATGGACACATACTGTCACACAGTGGTAAACATTTTGGTCCACATCCCATAAAAAACACTCGCTTGTATTTAATTTATTATTTAGAGATGATGATTTTTATATTTTAGAAAACAGAATAGGGACAATAGTCTGGAAACACAAATATTTTTCCATAATTATCCAGACCTGGAAATGACTAAAATCAAATTCCATATTTTTCCATACTGCGTAGGAAACCTGGCAATAGCTGCATCAAATTAACATCTGTATTCTCCTTCTTTGTCTCAGTGCCAGTAAACTCCAGAAGAGCCAGATATTAAATTGTGTGTGAAAAGCAACAGGATGAGCATTTCCCTCTTTCGAGTGTTGAAATGTATGTTTCTAGTTTGTAAAAAAGTAAAAATGAATACAGAAATTGAAATAAAACAAAACAATAGGCAGTTTCAATAAGATAAACAGGGTTTAAGTTGAAATGATGGTACTAAGAAAGTATTGTGGTAAAAGGAAGATACAATCTATTACTATGTTTGTTGTTTTAATTCACACACTGTAAATGTTAAAATACACATGCTCATTCCTTATGAATGCAAAAACTGACATTAAGTAAAAATACCAACAACTCTTACTAAAATCTTCAGATATGTGACACTTATTGCTGAACTGCAACGCACCCCCACACACCAGCATGTCTATGACAGTACGAGAGGTACAGTTTAGACAATATGACAATAAGTTGACCAGTAGGTAAATAGTAGGTGTAAGTCCTGCAAGATTTAAAATATTCACAGCAGTGACATGAACAATGTTATGAAGAAAAATACACAAACTACTCTGACATGCACAAAAATCATAAAGCCTGGGTCCACAACCAGGCGTTTATTCAAATGCAGGGAATTAAACCTCTTTACATCTGAAGCCCTGCTGTGCCATTAAAAACACCTCTGGGCAGTGTTCGCTATTCCTTAATGCTCTGATCGGCAGGCTCCCGCAAAGCATGATGCATGAACCCATTTAAATTAACAAAGGAATGGGTTCCCTTCTAATCTCACTGCACTTCACAGTGCTGCCGCCGCTTGGATGAGCAATATATCATAGCACATGCACACACACACAGGCATGCACAAACAAATGCCCTTGAGCAATGCACACCACAAGCCTGAGTGTACACTCCGTTTAGAGGGAGAGTACCAAATAATTTGCAGCCACCGTACGCCGTACACGCACCACACGCGCGCACACATGCAGAAAAACAGGATCAATTGGACCCACAGTTTGTGCAAAGTGTTGACTACACAACTAATTTATGTGTTGTGTAGGCTAAATCTGATACAAAATCTCTCTCTGCACTTTCCCCACATATTTGCATGCACATGCACCTTTTTGCAGGCACAAACACAAAAACACACATTTATGCATGTATTCATGTCTCCAGCTGAGAGGAACACCGCTGCAGCTTTGATGTGGCAGCAGGCGATGGCACAAAAGACAAGCAGGCTGATGAAAGTGGCTAGTCTGCGTGAATTATTCCTCCGGTTGTCAATGCGCTCCACTATGAGACAGAACACACACTACGAGGGTACGAGGGTACAAGTAAATATACATGTCATTGCCATGAAGCAATTATTAGGCAAAATTAGATCAGTAATTACAGGCTTGAAAATAAAGTGGGAGTTCTTTATTAGTGGAGCCACTTGCTATTCAACAACTAGAGCAGAGAGGCACATTAATGAGGGTGGACCGTGGACAGATGGTGGCAGCAACTACAGAGAACTTCTCCTTCAAGACATGAATAAGGTGAATAAGGTGAGCATGTTTCTCTGCCGTACACGAATATCAACAAACATTTAAAAAGAACGTGCATAGAACACACAACGATGTAATAGCAGCATGTTTGTTGTCAAATACCGCTGCTTTGTATCTTAGACTACGTTCACACTGCAAGCCTTGAGGCCAATTTATATTTTCCGTGTGTGCGCGAGGTGCGTGTGACGCAAATATCGTCATCGCCCATGACCCGACCGCAGACCCCTATGTGGTCGGTGCGCGTGCTGCCCGAAAAATGTGACCGTGCACCCTGTACGCAAAGCAAGCTCTGTTGTTTCTGTATGCAGAGAGCTCTGTACGTACTCATAGAACGGGGGTTACATCCAGGTAACTCTGTCTGCACTGCTAGCTGCCAATGAGAAGAAAATAAGGCGATCATAACAAAATGGACCCTTGTTTTGAAGAGATGTTGTTTGAGGAGATCTGCCACTACCCACATTTCTATAATTTGTCTTTAAATGGAATATAAAGACTACCAACCGCCACCAACTAGAGTAGGACGACCAATCCGGCAAGTATGTGAGAGGCTGTAGCGCTCAATTCTAAGTTATTGCTCAGATCAGATTTATTTGGTATGGCTGCTCACATTATTATTATTGTTATTTTTTAAAAGTGGCCCATATCAGATTCCAGTGTGAACAGGTCATGGTCCTGAGCTCGCTGTCGTACAGAAGTACACATGGAGGCCACTGAAGTCGGCGTTTACAGTGTCATTTATAAGTTGAAGTGTAAGCCAGGAAATTCATGAGCAGATGAGGATGAGGATGAGGACAAAGAGAGACAATTTTTAAATTATGGCTTTTTGTGGAGCAATGGCTGCTGCTTCTGTACAGAGGTGTGTGTGGATGCAGAGATGGAGGAATGGTGGGACCGTGACATGAATCACTGAAACAGATTTCATCCAAAATTTCAAGATGTCAAGGGCTACTTTTAACTCCATCTGTCATCTCCACAAGACTCTCGCCACAAGACTCAGTTGAGACCACTCTCCCGGAGAAAGCATGTAGGAGTTGGGTTGTATTAGCTGGCAACAGGGATGGGTGAGTAAGTGAGTGACGTAAAAGTCAAATGAAGTCTGATATGACTGTTCACACTGAAGTCAAATTGCAAAAAATAAAAGAAATAGGACCACATATGAAAGTGGCCCAAATCAGAACTGAAAAGATCAGATTCCATGTGATTTGTGCTGTTCACACTAGTATAAAAAATTCAGACCTGAGTCACATATGAGAAAAAGAAAATCAGATTCAGGCCACTTTTGCCTGCAGTGTGAATGCAGCCTTACAGATCCTGCTACAGGGTGCCTTATGTGTCGTATCATACAGTCTATGGTCGGTATCAGATGCTGAGGGGGCCGTGACAAAGCGTCTGTATTTGACGACCTGGGAATGAGAAAGAGCCGCACGCGCTGTTATTGGCTGGGGGATACACCCCCACAAACGTCCCGACCTCAGCAAAATAAGAAGAAAAGAGAAAATATAGGCAGAGGCAAAGTCTCTGTAGATACAGACACCACCACACTTCTAGTGGGTCATAAGTGATGATTGAGAGGGATGACTTTTCTATACATTGTTTTATAGGATAATGCTGCATATTATACCTTTAAATTAACTGAAATTGAACATACATGAGGTACTACTCTTTGGCCTCAATAAAACTTAAGTCTCACTTGAATTGCTGGAGCATTCTTTAGGAAGGAAAGATCTGTGTAGTGTGTATCTGGGCTGGTCCCATAATATGGCCTCATATTGCACAGCCGTTATACAGCTACGGGGTTATGGTGCCCTGTGGTTCTTCAAATACTCACCCCAATGAACAAACTTATCAAAGCTGACTTAACAACGTTCCCCTCATCATTCAGAGCTCCAGGTTTTGTTTTCCTCAAACCAGATTCTGTCTCTTTGTGGGCTGGCCTCGCATAACAGCAATTTTGTTGCACCCACAATGTAACTTATTTTATTTTGTGACTCCATCCCAGAGTTATGCATTTAACTGTTTTAATTCCAACTATTTTCTACAAAAGAAAGGGGCCTTAATGAAAACTGTGGACAGCTTGTTCTGTGGATTATTCAGTTAAAATGGGACACCGTTTCTAGAAAGAGATACTGATTTTCAATTTTATTTTAACAAAATTCCATTTGGCTGAATTTGCATGGCTAGATACGACTAGGTAAGTGAGAAAATGTGTTTTTGTAACTTGGATGAACTGCCTTAGAAATCTGGTAAGCTGCGTCTTGCGACCACTTTATCTCTTCTCTGTTACATTTTATCTGTCATGATTTTCAAGGCCACATAAACATTATTTCAGAATCTTTGTTCCTGTGTTGCCACCTTTGTATATGAGATTCACTCAGGTGAAAATTACAATCCTTTGCTTATCTGTTAATCCGTCAACCTTCTAATTGTTAAATTTAATTGTCATCTCCTTATTTGTTTGGTCTTTATTTTGAGCCTCAAGAGACTCAAATCTTTATTTCAGCCTTTCTCAGCCATGCCTCACTGTGTATTTGTGTGTGATAGAAAAGGAAAGAAAAAACAGAAGCAGATTGTTACACTCCACCCCCCACCACACACACACCTCTAGCTACAATAATATTAATGATCCACTCACAGGAGCCTATTACTCATTCAGCCATTAAAGCAACTTTCAAATCCCCAGTGGATAAGTCACACACAATATCAAAGTATCACAACCAAAGAAAAAAGTATTTGGATCACACCTACAGTATGTACTAATGGGCAATACTTACTAAATGTCAATGAGTCAGGTATAATTTATTACACCTGCCATGATGTTGAAGTCAGGTGTGTCTCACTCAATTAAAAACACCTTAGCATTAAATTAACTACTGCATGGGTTCAGTGCCAGTCCATGGTGCCTCTAAATTCTACAAGTTGTACTATGATAATAATAAACTTTATTTATACAGCACTTTTCGAGTTTCAGGAAAGGGGCGAGAGAGAGGGGACGACATGCAGCAAAGGGCTGCAATGAGGACTTTAGCCTCGGTATATGGGGCACGTGCTCACTGAGCCACCAGCGCGCCCCTACACCTGGGTTTCTGACTGCAGGTTTGACATTTGCAGACAGGGAGCCAAGATGTTTTTGTAGAACTGGGATTTACTTTGGAGGACCAGAAAGAAGCTGGAGAACATTTTCGGACATCTAGCACATTATTTCTGACAGACAAGATAATAATAACTGATGAATATTGCCTTCTTCACTGGTTTTTAATGGGACATAATTTTGTGTCATCATCTGCATAAAAATGGTAATGAATGTTGTGTTCATGTATGATATGTCCCAGTGGCAACATGTATGCACAGAACAACAGGGGACCAAGGATGGAGCCTTGGGGGACACCACAGGTCAGAAGGGTCACAGAAGAAGAGGCAACACACATCAGTATCCCTGATGTCAACCCACTTTTCAAGGTGATCCAATAACTGCGTCAAATGCTGAGCTGAGATTGAGTAGAATTAAAATTGAATAATCTCCAGCATCAGCTGTAAGAAAAACATTGTTATTTTAATGAGGTCCCGCACTGGAAACAAATGGGGAACACTAATATAGAAGCCTTCTCTGGGTATTCTACTGTACATTGAACTGTATATACTTCCTAAATCTAGTGCAGTCCTCAACCTTTCTAAAGTGTACTTATCCTCTTGTCTCTTCCTCCAAAGCACTGCATTAGCTGGGACAGTAAGGCAGTGCTGGCTCGCTAGGGACAACATAAATGTTCTCTCGCCTCAAGGGGAAGAACAGGACAAGGCACAGGAAAAATAGTTTTGAGTGATGCCTCTGTCTAGCTGACTAATGAACAGTTCAGCCCGGGTCAATCCATTACAACCAAAAGCATTTAATTATTAATTACGGCCAAATCTATAGGCAGTTAAGGACAAGTGACATTGTATGTTTAATGTGTGATATGGCTGGTGATGGGGTTTGGGGGCTGGTTTAGGCTAGAGAGGTGTTGTTGCATTTCTGCTATTAGTGGACGTCAGCAAAGAGCTAAAAAAAAAAAGAGAGGAGGGAAAGGTTGTGATTGCTGATTTTGATGAAAATGTGGGCAGTGTGAGCTTTCACAGACATAATAAAATAGTGTGTCCAAACATCAAGAAATCAAAAACTGTGTGTGTGTGTTAGGAAAAAGAGACGGGACATGAGAGCATTTCAGTATCAGATGTTACCCTAGGTAAACTCATTATAAAGAGGGTCATAAATACAGCAGAAATCACTTAAACCTTCAGCATATACTTCTGTAATGTCCCACTGCTCTGTCTATTTTTACCTCCGCCAAGGAGGTCATGTTTTTTGCTCGGTTTGTTTGTCTGTTTGTCAGCAGGATTACGGAAGAACTACTGGCCTGATTTTCATGAAACTTGGTGAAAATGTGTAGCAAGGGCCAAGGAGGAACCCATTAAATGTTGGAGCCGATCAAAATCACGGGGGGGCTACACAAATAATTTTTTCACTTTTGTTAACGTTGCAAGATAGGGCATGGCCTTTGGCCGAGGTCTGCGCTCTCCGAGTGCCCTTCTAGTTTATAATGAGATTTGCCCGAGTTTGGGTTATTAAAATCAATTACAAGCGTGGAACTGTGAAGTCGTTGGAAAGTGGAAGAGACTGAATGAAAGGGGGGCAGGGGCAGGTTACATTTCAAACAAAAAAGGGCATTTGTTTTCACAGTGGATTTATTTTTTGTTGGTTAAAAAAATGACATCTTATGAAATGATGTATGTCAACTATTTTGTGTCTGTTGCTGTTTTGTTTATCTTTCTTTTTTTTTTCATATTCCCTTTTTTGTTTTTTGTACAGTCTCTTATACACAGACACAAGACAGGAAACAAGATATATTACTTATTAGATGGCTAAGTACTCACTGTGGTCTTGCTGCTGTGTCATTGTGAGTCTCTTTAGTTTTGTGTTTTGTGTTATGCCTTTTTATGTTTATAACCCAGTGTAGTCATAAGAATAGTCCTGGTTAAACAAATGCTTTGGCTCAGTAGTACGTACACAGAATTCAGAGCTGCGTTGTTGTTGTGTGTGTGTGTGTGTGTGTCACTCATGAAAGGTCCAACCTCTACAGTAATGTGTGTGTGCATATGTGTATTGCCTGAGGCAGTTGCATAGGGTGAAGGGTTGAGTGAGTGGGGAGCAAAGCCGCCTGAGTGGTTTGCTTCATTAGGAAACAAAATATAAGCTTTCCGGGCCATTAGGACTGACTTTAGATGCAAAAGCACATAAGACGACGACTCACCTCATCAACGATGCATTGCAGTAACTGGAGAGGCTGGAAGAGGAGAGATACAGAAAAAAAAAAACACGTCAGCCTACATGGAATTTCTTGGCAATAGAGAAAATCAATAGTGTGATAAAAAAAAAAAGTATCTACTTAGATTAATCAAATGCAGCGAGCTCAGGCAAAGCAATCCTTCAGCTCCTGCGTGTTTTTATTATTCCATAATGGCACCTAATGTAATACGAGCAGTTTAAGCATGATCTAATATTTCATTGCAAAAATGCAATTTGAGTGTTTTTTTTTTTTTCTTTCAAATGGGAGAACCAACCAAGAGTAACAGACTGTAGTGTGGGAGACCTCTATTTTCTTTCCTCCTATTCTAACGCAATAAAACTTACCATTAAAGATCCTTGGTTTTTCTGGATCTGTAGGGCAAGACAGAGAAGAGGGGACGAGGCAATATGTAATTAGCGTGTCATAATCAAGACGATGCACTTGGACACATTATGATCACTAGGAGAAAATTATTGCTTTCCTGTTGGCAATTTGTGAGTATGCGTTAACACCATTTACATAATGAAAACACACAAATGTTAATGGCCTTATTCTCATTTGTGGAGAATGGGGGTAAAAGATCCACTAATGCTAATTTTCAGAATAGTACTTTATTCATACCCTCCAGGTTATCTAGATTTGCTGGGATGTAGAATAACTGTTACAAACAGTATGAGCATGCTTTGTAATGAGCGTGTGTCGATTTCACAGGTGCAACACTGACAATAAACAGCCAGGACACGGTAAGTTACCAACATACATGATGACAATAGAGGTAAAGCTATCTTCTTCTTTTTTTAGTAGGAAAAACAGGAGAAGGTGATTTGAGAGCAGATCTTTGAAGGTGAGGAAAAAATAACCTCAAATAACTAGTGTTCAGGGGAAACAAAACATAGAAACAGACATCTAAGATAATATTCAATATTTAAAACTTTGGCTCACCAGATACATCTGGTCTCTGTGCATGGTTACAGCACAAGAGGTGCAGCCTCTGGTCACATTATGCTCCCAGCTCAGAGAACAACAATTTACCATCATACACAGGTCAATAGCACTCTGGAATTCTCTGCCCAAAGATATCATATACCCTTAAAAACAAAATAACTTTCATAAAGAAATATCTCGCTAAATAACAGGATCGGCACAGACCCCGATGTATGTGCGTCTGTTATGTTATTTTAAAATCCTCACATTCTTTCCACACATGGCTGGCATATAATTCAGACTAATTAGATGTTTCAAACCCTGATGAAGAGCCAGGTCAATACACATTGGTCTCTTCTTTAAAAATAAAAGAATCAACCATAAGACGGAGTGCCTTGGATTCCTTTCCTTTGAATTTTTGCATCTACAGAATTTTTAGCAAATAATTCCTGGATTCTATTTTTGTTTTTGAATCCTCAAATTCTTTCATTTGTTTATCGGTTTACTCTGCTCGCTTTAGTATCAGTATATATATATATATATATATATAGTGTCTTTCTCTCAGTTTTTATGTTTAATTGTTGTCGTCTGTTACTACTTCATCCTTAATTTCTCTCATTTTTAATTTCTCTGTTTAGCTTGCCGATTGTTTTAACATTTGAAGTTTTCTGTACTTTTATTTTACGCCTGTATTGACCCCAGGAAGACTAAAGGCACACGTGTGTGCTTCTAATGGGGATCCTTAAATAAACAACAAACAACAATAAACAGTACTTATTTGACTTACTAAATGTACTTTCTATGGTCACAATCAAAACATATGAAAGGACTGAGTCCTTAAAAATATGAGCTACAATATGAGCTTTTAATTTGGTAGATCTAGCCTCTGAGATAATGTAAGTGACACTGCAGTGAAACTACAGAAAGGATTTAGTCATCCTATTTAAAAAGGGCTGAATTCATCAGAACAATCCGTTTTAATTTCTAAAAACTCAAATGTATAACTTCATCATATAGACCAAATGATATAAGGCTGGAAACCTAGTCTCAGCTAAATGTCTAAGAATGTTTGGTAAATAAATTGCTCATTTCTCCGGGTCTTTTGACAGTGCATTAGAGCACTTATTGATTCACTCAATTAAATACAGGTTTCCACACTCTGCAAATACCAAGAGACTCCTAAACTGCCTCTATATCCAGTTTTGCCTGATTCAGACACATTAAAGGCAACTATGGAAAACTAATTTGTTCAGAAATAATTACTAGGACAAAATTGCGTGCTGCTCCAGGGGTTGAAATTGGATAGTGGGAGACTAACTTATTCAAGCATAATTGAGCACTTATTCTTCTTGTACTAGGTAGCTTGACCACATATCAAAACAAGAGCTTTAAAACCCCTCCGCATCTTTCCCTCTTAACAGTCTCTCATCACAGTGGGCTGATTATCTAGTAGACATATCATTATCTGCACGTTCATCCTGAGGGTAAACATTGTTTAACATGATATTTATACTTAAAAAAGACTTTCCAATAATGCATTTCTTCACAAGGAACCCACGTCCTACAGGACTGTGTATGAAAGTGTATATAACTGTGTGTGTCCCTAAATAATGACTGCAGTTGTGTAGGACATCAGCTTCTTGTTTCTCTGAGATGGAGAGCTCTGTTACAAGTGGCTTTTTGACAATTTGTGAGCCACATCAAGCTTTTTTTCGTTATTTGAAAATATCACTGTGGGCTCGGCGTGAAAATAAGAAGTGACAATTTTTAGATGTCAAATGATCTTTGTTTCTTTCAAGAGCAACTCAATAAACACTTCTAATCAGATAGCTGTTTCCCTCAATGAATTCAAAGATATTTCTTCAAAGGTAAGGAATCAGAAAACTCTTACAAAAGGCTCTCTTTTTGATCAAAACTGTCAACAAAGGTTGACATGCATGTTTTGGTTAAGGGCAGTCATCTCCAGCACCATGGAGATAATCACTATAAGAGGAGGGGAAATGGTGAGAAGTCATTTTCTCTGTTCTTTTCTTTACTGTTAGGTCAACAACAACTAAAGCTGGGTTTTTGGTCACCGTAGTGTCCTCGGTGCAAGGGCTCGCACACAACAAATGACGTCATCATGTCTTTCGCATCCAGCGTGAAGGCTCCAAAATTTGTCGCAGTGCTTTGTCATGCACCCCTGAATTTTTGTAACTAGACGCGCGCTGCGCTTTTCATTTCAACATGGACGGCTGGGAAGACTGGCCGAGCAGGTTTGCCTGTATTAATATCTGTACCATTCTTCATGTAGAAACCACAGGGACGTCAAAAGGCCGTACATTCGTGGAAAGAGAGAGTCACGACTCTGGGAAAAGAAGAGGCCGGAGGGTGTGGAAAAGGGTGTGATCTCTCATTTTGTGATCTCTAATCAAAGAGTGTTCGTTAAACATCGAGAGGCGGACAACAATTCCGACTTAAAGGCAAGCAACAGTAACGGTAATAATTAGAATACACAAATGCAATGTTTGTCGGTATATCTCGGTGTTCACTTTGGATGTGTTTACTACATCGACTGCATAAAAAGATGGACGGAGCTTCCGGGTCTGAAAAGTGAAGCCAATGCAAAAGTGTCTTAAACCGGCATTCTTTCTAATGACCAGCAGGGATCTACAGATGAGTCTACTTCTCACTTGATTTATTACCTCAGTAAACAGTTTCATACTGAGTTTATGGTCTTAATCGCTAGTTTCAAGTCTTTTTCAATACAACATGATGTTCATTTATTAAATCATGGTCACATTAAGAAGGAAATAGACGATAAAGCAGCGTATGCTTTAGGGCGGGGCTACACGCCAACTTGTCAATCAAAATAGAGGCTTTAGCAATGCTAACCAGGCCCTGTGGATTAAAACAGACGAACTTGAACTTGTTTTTGTGTAGTCATTTATGTCTCAGAACGTTGACCCTTTCACAGTGTGTTTTCACTTCATGAAAGTTAATTGGAACATTTTGGTCGCCGAAAAATGTCTTGT
>JAOVVB010052721.1:0-14643 GCA_028570985.1 Heterobranchus longifilis
AATGATTGTAAACATCTACAAAGAATATGTTTACAGTATTTTAGTGTAGGTGTTCCAACAAAATGGGTTTCCTTCAGACAATATTTTGCAGAAGCACCGTCGGGGCCAGGATGATTGTGATTGGTTTAAGGAAATACAAACAGGCCAGAGAGTTTTTTCACTATCCAGGACTGAAAGTGCATTGGATCCAGACCTTCCCCCAGTGCGGATATAACGCTGTGGAGATAGGTCTGGCTATGTGAGGCTACTGGTCACATACTGTACTTAAATAGCCCTTTAGACTTAGTGACATGCTTTTACACTACTGGTCAGCATTCCAGCAGGCCATGCAAGGTGCCACCTGCTCATCAGGAGGGCTAACATTCACGCCACATTTACACACTGTTGGTTATGCCACAGCCAAATTTATGACTTGTCTTTTTCTACCGTTTCATTATGAAATGGCTCATGCATTAATGTGCAAATTCAACGACAATTGGCTATTTAATCAAAATTCTGCTGCAAGGCAATGCATATAAGGCTCTGTATTTTATGCAAAAAGTTTTTCAAACTGCATGATGGGAATCTAGGCAGTGGAATCCCACATGCAGAGTGAGAAAAAATCACCAGGAAAACCCGCCAACAAACACCAGGTATTTCCCAGTTGTGTCCTACCCTTGTCTCCACCACGTTATATAATTCTGCTACAATAAACCGTCAGGGAAAATTGTCCCTAACCCTAAGTAATTGATGTTGGTTCATGGTTTTTTTCTTTCAATTTTGTTTATTGTAAAATTGGTCTTGAATTTAATCCTGAGTGGTATTAAAAAAGTTTTAAATCTAACTTGTCTTAAATTGTAGGATGATGTAGGGAGCTGACGGTTCAACCAACAAACCAGAAAAATTAGACGATCCTGCCCATCAGCCAAACGTAGCCTCAGTTCTGAGTCTGTCTTTCACTTTTTCACTCTCCTTTCCCCCTGTCTAACCCTGTCAGATGGGGATTTTCCACCCCTAGGCCCACACTGAAAAGCTGGACGTCTCTCTCCGCCAGTGTGTTTGTTTTTAATCGACGTGCATAACGACGTCCGTCAGCTAAAGCGAAGCCAGACCTCCGAGTTGTGTTTGTTTAGCGAGGCCACTGTGGATCCAGGCCTCCGTAGCCAAACCAGACCGATTTTGGGATGCTACTTTTATGCAATCCAAAATGTTGCTAGCTTGCTGATGCAAGCAAACACACATCAGGGCTCTGTTGTTGTCTGTAGTTTAGAGTCGACTACATTGAAATACCGACCCGGAGGTGCAAGGAGGGATTTCTAGTGAATTTAGCTGCTATTTTTTAAATATTGCTTAAAGGGAAATATGATGCTCATTTTCAGGTTCTTACTTGTATTTTGGGTTGCTACTAGAACATGTCTACATGCTTTAATGTTCAAAAAACACTGTCTGAATATACCTGTATTCACCCTCTGTCTGAATCGCTACATTTTAGCGCCTGTCTCTTTAAGCCCCCCTCCCGAAAAAAAAACCCCAGTCTGCTCTGATTGGTCAGTGTCTCCGGGTCTTCCGCATCTGCTTCTGCATCTTTGCACCATCATTGCAGCCAGGGAATGACTGTAACGGCACTGTGGCGGCACGTTGTCCCTATATATAGTATAGTTGTGACATCACAACTTCACAGAAATCCTGACGGCTCGTTTAAAGGCACAGTTTCTGGATTGAGTGTTTTGATACTTTCACAGTATTTATATCGCACCTAGACCTGTTTTATGATAATAAAAAAAAAAAGACATGGAAATCTCACTTTTACAATATGGGACCTTTAAGCTAGTTAGCATTTTTGTACTTTAAATAACATATGCAATAACAATGCAGCTCTGTTAGCATACAAATGTGTTGATTATGGATGAATACATGTAACAGTAGTTTGACAGCAACAGCTGAGCCACAGAGAGAGAAACAGTAGTGATGTCAGAACAAAGGTTGCAATAACTACATGTGATTTCTTGCATGGTAAAAGTACAAAGGCTTTTTAAAGAGTTTTTAAAGACCCACAGACCCCCTGTTACAGACAACCACATGCTCTGTGTTTTGATCACAAGATTTCTACTCGTTCATTTGCCTAATAAAATTCCTGTCAGTGTTAATATGACAGTTGCCCTATAAAGGTCAATGCTGATGAATTCATGGGTGGTCCCCTAGCTACTAAGAATCCTTTTAGTCTAAACTCTGGCTCCTCGCAATATTGGCAATGTCTTGACCCTGCATGCATGAAATGCTATAGTTATTGTGGCTAAATAAAGCACGATTATTCATTCGCACAAATTCTAATTACTTCATTAGCAGATATTTAAAGGAATAGTTCAAGATTTTTGGGAAATACACTCACTCGCTTTTTTGCCGAGAATTAGATGAGAAGATTGATACCACTCGGTCTCCACCCAGGAAACGGTTAGCTTAGCTTAGCCTAGCTTAGCCTAGCTTAGCTTAGCATAAAGACTGGAAACGAGGAAAGAGCTTGTGTGGCTCCGTTTCCAAAGCGTAAAAAAAACGTCGTTTTACGAAGGGTTATGTGCTGGACTATTTCTTGGTAACTTCCTGAAGTCTCTTCTGGTTGCTTGGCAACTACACCCAGCCAATATAAACTCTCTGCAGAAAAACAAATAAGCTTACTTCCCAAAATGTCAAACTATTGCTTTAAATTTCTATCTGCATTTTCCTCATCTTTCTCATTTTCCTAGTGTCATTTGTATTCCTCATGCAATACTGTAATAACTACAATACTTGAATGAATGGGATATCGACATAATAGATACAAAATATTTCCAACTGTTCGGTGAAAAGATGATCTGTCTGCATCACCCTCATGGAAAGTCATCATTTTCTCCTTCTCTTTCCATCCCTCCCACTCTCACTTCCTGTCCTCTTCTGTCTCGGGGGGTTGAATATATGAGCTGAAAAGGTGTTCTGCGTAATGTGTGTGTGAGTTAAAGTGTCAAGTGTTGACCCGTGTGCTTGTGTGCTTGTGTTGAGTCTGCCTTATGTCAAATCTGCACCGAACCCCCCGCAGCAACGCAATGTGAAAAAAACACACAACTACTGCAGATCAAATTGCATCTTCTGACTCTGTAAGCCGCAGTTGGCCCGCTGTTGGAGGGTTTCTGCAGCCGTTTTGATACCGGGAAGATTTACAGCACAGCTGGAATGAAAATACTCCAGGCTGGTCTGGGGATTGAGAAGACAAGGGGTTGATTCCTGTTGGGAGTGAGAGTTATTTGTTACTGTGTCCAGGCTTGTAGTGATAAAGACGGATGGGCAAAGCTACAAATCTATAAATCTATCCTTTAGCCTTACTGCATTTTTGTCGGCTTACATTTATCTTTTATTGGCTTCACATATAGATTTTCTTTTTCATGATAACCAGGGATATTTCAAAATGAAGAAACATTTGATGTTTCATAACCAGAGCATCATAACCAATAGATGATATCGGCAACTACTTAGTGAACTTTTTACAACCTCTTTCCCCCATTAAGGAGAACAGACAGCCTGGTCTCACGAAATGATGTACGAATAACACGGCAATTTGTGAAGTCAGTTTGTGTGGTACCACAACGCTAGTTTTGTTTGCTTTTTGCGTGTTTTACGCCATGTATTCACACCAGACTTTCAACTGTAAACCCATCCACGTCAAAAAAAGACACAAGAAAAGAGTGTCCGTATGTTACGAGTTGTGAATGAGAACAGGGAATAAAATGACACGTGAAAAGCTTGGAATGCATTACATCACACGACAAACACGGCAAAAAACGGCATGCTATTTATACGCTTCGTTGGATTGGGACACAACCAGTGCATGCATGTTGCTTGGATCGCCGTACAGGAACTGCACTCATGGAGGTGTTACAAACAGCTGCAAAAAGCTTATTTTGCTCATAAGGACCTGAGCTATATGACGACTGATAGTAACTGAAAAAAAGTTCTTTGATGCAGCACTTTTCAGACACATGTCCATCATCTTAACTCTGATGCATTTGTCTCCTGCAGTGAATTGACTCCAGCAAATGTTTGTGCGACCTTCGCTTGTTTTAGGCCATTTTCAAACCTGCGTTGCTCCGTCCTGAATCAGACTCGTGCGATTCGTCGGGGTGGATGAGAACACGGCTGTCGTACTCGGTTGCGGACCAAAACAACTGAACCGAGACCCTTTAGAGGAAGTGGTCTCGGTCCGGTCACAAATCGGAACGTGATCCGACCTCGTTCTGACTCAACGGTATACTCTGTAAGTCTGAGCTAACCGAGATGTGTTTGAATGAAATCAACAGTTTCTAGCAGATGGAGAAACTGCACACAGGATACAAAGGTCTCCCAAACCAAAACAGTCCTAGAATTAGCAAAAGTAGCTGCGAGAGGGAACCAGATTTGAAGGCACTAGGTGTAAACTTTCCTTAAATCCTCATGGGTGCTAAATTTGAGAGGTGGGCAAACAGTGTTTTTTACGGTCGCTTACCCTCCACCACAGCCCCGGCTGCACGTTTAACACGCGTGTCGTTCCTTGTGCTCGTGCAGGATATCTAATTGAGACCTGAGGACTTGAGATAATTTGTAATGCTGTAACTGTGTAGGCTCAGTTTCATTATCTAATCAAAGCCGTGCGGTTACAGACTGCGGGATCTCTGATGTCCCCCCCGGCACTTCAGCCACGGCAGCAGGTGTTTGTTTTAAAGACTGGGTGTAAAAGTGTCTCTGGCAGCCTCTGCGTCTATCAGTCCTCTCTCTCGTGCTCGTTCTCTCTCCACTCGTAACCCTCGGGGGCATGCATTTGCATCTGTTGTGGCTCAAGCTGTTTTAAGACCATGGCTAAGTTGACAGGCAGAAGAAGAAGAAGAAGACAGGACACAGATTGGATGTACCAGGAAATATAGACAGCAGGACAAACGGATAACCAGCTGTACCCAGAAGGTCTCAAGTGCCAGAGATTTGGGCCCACACGGGACACTTGAGTTTCCAAAAACTAGAGTTATATCATCATCTATGGTCCCAATGCTGCGCACGTAATTGCAACAAGTGCCTGTGTTTTTGTAAGAAACCCAGTTAGAACATTATATGTATTCAGTGCTGCCGTGTGCCAAGAAACTCGAGCCGTACAGAGAGAAAGGAAATGTTTATGGAGATCCTTCTCTTTTCTCTCATCTGTCCTCCCTTCCTCTTCTCTCTCGATCACAAACAGCTGCTCAGTGTAGTCTGTGATAGCACCCGCCTGCTAATGTCTATTTTGGGAGTTGGTTCTAATAATAGCTCATAGTAGAGTAATGTCAAAACTCTGCTCAGATGGGACAAGTTTGGTCCATTGTGTAGAGCTGCTTATCTTCAGAAAGCAGTCAACATCATTCAAGTTTGGCTTCTTTTGTCAAATTTAAAAAAACTGTTTTGGTACAAAGAAAAAAGTATAATTTTGGCGCTGTTGGCATTAGGCCTGCAACTAATGATTATAGATTGATCTGTTGATTATTTTCTAGATTAATCGATTAAACGTTTGGTCTATAAAGTGTCAGAAAATAGTGAAAAATGTCCATCCCAGTTTCTGAAAGTCCAATGTGAAGTCTTTAAATGTTTCAGTCAAATCAGTCCAAAACCCAAAGATATTCAGGTTAATATAATGTAGGAGAAAAAAAAGAAAAGCAGGAAATCTCTGTATCATTTTCTGCCATTTTTGCATGAAAAAATGACTTTAACGATTAATCGATTATCAAAATAGTCGGGTGATATTTTTCTGTCGATCGACTGAAGATTAGTCGACTAATCGTTGCAGCTCTAGTTGGAATTATCAAAAAATATCAAACAATACCTGGCTCGAGTGCAGCGTTGAAGTAGCAGACTAAACAAAAGGTAGAGGGTAATATGTGTGTGTGTGTGTGTGTGTGTGTGTGTGTGTGTGTGTGCGCCGCGTGCACTTGTGGTGATAAGAACGATGACAGACTCCCCAGACCTCACCGTCATTATCTCTGCCCGGGCCTGACCGCTAATACGGCCCTGCACCCTGTCAACACATGGAGAAAGAAAAAACACGCCTCCCTTTCTTAAACACATGCGAACACGCCAACTCCCACGCACGGTTTTCATCTGTTCTTTCTCTGTGGAAGAGAGGTACGGTATAACTTAGACTGAACACTACTGGTTGTTATGATTTACTCTCCCTCGTCTAATTACCTGACAATGACAGGGCGCAGGAGCACCTATGATACACGAGCATTATATAAGGCAGGTGGTAGTGTTTTACCAAAATGATTAAAGAGCGAGCGATGGAGTGTGCATCAAATCATAGAGCATATAATGACACACAGGCGCTAAAACAAACTCTGCTGTGTTATTTTGTTGTGGGTATATCCTCCCGTCATTTAGCACAATGGCTTCTAATCTAATCTAGTCATTTCTGGTGTTTACTGAAAAGCCGATACGTCACGGAGAGGTCACTGAGGTCATATCCTCTCAATCTGTGGTCACACGTACTGCCTCAACTCACAAGTGTGCGTATTGTTCATTTAATATAGCTGGATTTCCTTTTTAAAATATAGCGCTTTAAATATAGAGTGTGTTGAACCCAATGACCTGTGGAGGGGAGAAGGAAATGGATGGATGATGGATGATGGATGATGGATGGATGGATGATGGATGGATGGATGATGAATGGATGGATGATGAATGGATGATGGATGATGGATGGATGGATGATGGATGGATGGATGGATGGATGATGGATGGATGATGGATGGATGATGGATGGGTGATGGATGATGGATGGATGGATGATGGATGGATGGATGATGGATGGTTGGATGATGGATGGATGGTTGGATGATGGATGGATGGTTGGATGATGGATGGATGGATGGATGGATGGATGGATGGATGGATGGATGTTTACTACAACAGCTGTTCTTTATTATTCTGTATAACAGTAGTCTCGTGTAGCCAGATTTATCTAGTCAGTACTGCTGATGGAAAGTCTGGATTGAATGCACTTTCACTCCTGGATAGTGAAAAAAAAAACCTTAGCCTGTTTGTATTTCTTTAAACCAATCACAATCGTACTGGGTGGCACCGTGCCCCGGCGGTGTCTCTGCAAAATAGTGTCGGAAGGGAACCCGTTTCGGTGGAACACCTCCACGAAAATATTGTAAACATATTCTTTGTAGATCTTTACAATCATTCACTGAAAGAACAGAGCGGGCATGCCTTATTACACATTTCACATATTCCAAATCTTGAGAAAAAGAATAGAGCTGAGGCTCAGAGAAAATTCAGAGCATAAGAGTGTGCGGGTTCTATTCCTTTTTCTCATGATCTCTGTCTAACCCAGCACCCGGAACAGCAATGTGCGTAGTTTTCCTACTTTTCACGACCCAGATCTTCAAAACGTGTCATTTTCAGCATGTAGGTAAATAGCTTGGAGGTTGTTATTGGTAGCAAACAGACTTTGAGAACAAGAACACTGACTTCCTGTGTGGCCCAGAAGTAAGGCTTTATCCCTGCACTGTTTGGTAAGCTCACCAGACTAGTATAGACCAGAAGATGTATGTTTGTCAATGGCGTCTTGTAATCCCATGAGGGAGTTAAAATTCAGGCCCACAAAGATCTTATAACGAAATGTAATATTATGTTTCTAATCCCAGAGTTATTAATAAATGCAACAGCATTTGCTGCTGTATGGATGCAGTAACATCTGTATCCATACATGTATCACCAAGGAGTACATCACAATATATAGATTTTTTGAGCACAGCCCTACCAGAGACTGGAATGAACCATCTTATTTGTCACTTTAGGACTCTATATCAGTCACGCCTTATGATGTATTCAACCATGCAAGAGATTGCGAGAGAGAGAAAGAATGTGGACAGCCAACATTCATCAGTTGTAACTGTCACACATTATTACAGATGACTGTACACACTGTACCAACAAGTTAAATAGAGACCCGTTTGTATATTGAGAGGGATGAACTAGGCTACTTTTAGCTAATCATAGTTTATCTTTCACCCGAACGTCATTCATTCCTCAGCTCCCAGTCGGCTTTAATGTTGATTTTATTAACCGTCGTGTACGGGCAGTTGTTGCCGTCTGCTAAAGATAGCACCATTGTTTAGATCGGCCGTGACATATGTTGGAACATGCTTGTTGAATGTACTTTATTTCTGTCACGATTGTGTCTAGACACGTTCCCGCCGCTATCTGCCCCGTCTATCCTTTCCATGTCAGCGACAACAAATGACAATCTCTGTCATTTCACGACCTCAGCAGCTTCTCTGGCCCAATCAGAAACCCCAGCGTCCCATTACCTCACAACTCTGATATGAAGGAGTGAGTTTAGGCGGGCGGCGTGGTCTGATGATTCAGCGTTGGTCACATCCTTGTTGACCCAGTGGAACATCAGATAATGATGAGGCAGCGCTGACTTGGACAGTGCACCCGCCTCTCCCACGTCCAGACGATAAAGACGTGGAAATACAAACATCAGAGCTCTCTGAGGGCGGCGTTCAGCGAGGCAGCTCCAGTCTGCCGGGGTCAGAGGTCATTGTCTAGCTATGGATGGTTTACTTTCAACATTCAGCTGTGACTTTTACTGAATCTAAAATCAAGACTCATCATTTTACTGACTTTACTGACACACAATAATTCCCAGATTTTTTTTAAAGGGAGCACATTGGTGAAAAAACGATGTATGTACCCAGTACAAAAGGTAATTTTATATAAACACAGCTCAGAAATGTTTTTAGTAATAGAAAGTTAAGAAACAAATGAGGAAACACAAATGAGCTGCAGATTATGCAGTGGAATCCTTCTGTATATAACGAAAAGTGGGGGGAAAAATGGTTAAACTGCAAAGAGCTATAGCTGTAAATTGTAATTATTTTATCCATGTTACACAGTTTTTTTTGTTTTTTTATGTCATTTTTGTAAGATAGCCCTACAAAGCTACCGAAGCTGCAGTTATTCAGTCTAATGTAAGTATGTCACTTTTAAAGTTATTATTTAAACTTTAAAATGATTGAAAGTTAGAAATATTAAAATGTTTAAAAGTGACTAGGCCTTTGTGATATATTTTGTTGAGTCGTGTACTTACATGATCCCAAATGTTTCCAACAATGTTCAAACCCAGAGAAATTAATAGTAATTTTACTCTTTATCCAATTTTAAGCCACATTTATACAATATACTTTTTAGATCTTGGTCGTATATTTTAACCAGATGAAGGATTGTAGTCATCGGACGTCTGGATCTTAAGTTATCATACAAGTGTCTCTGGCAGCTTAAACAAGCTGAGCAAATGCTCGCATCCCCCTTTTTTTTTTTTAACATGAAACTGCTTTATTCATTGTTTGTTTTGGAGAGGAGTCCGAATAATTCAACTTTTGTTATTGTTTTGATTCAGAGACGTGGCAGAAAATGACAGTTCAACAGTAGAATCAGACAAATAAATACAAACTGACAGGATCGGCGACATTACCGGCAAACGAAAATGCCAGATGTGTAGGTTTGATTAACTGATGATAAAAATCAAGGAGAGAATGGATGTGTATTTAATGCGATCATCGCGCTCAGCAGATGTCAAACTGGGACTTGAGGGATTTCATCAGGATTGAAGACATCAGTGGGATTCTTGTCTGTGTGGGGTCTTGAGTGAATTTCTCACTGATTGTTATGACCCCACACTGTCAACAGAGCGTCTATTCCTGTCTCTGCATCGATGTTAATGACACCAACTGTGTGCGTGCGCACGTGTGCGGTGTGTGAGGAGTGTTTAAATAGCCAAAACAGCTGGGATTTTTGGAGTCTAACTGATGATTGTGGTGAAGTGAGAGTGATTACATTCCGAGCCCGTGCTGTGGCATCTGCATGTGTGTGTGTTCATACATTTGCATTTGTGGGTGTCTCACAGCATAGGGATGTGTGTTATCCATTAAAGTAACTGGGGAAACATTGTGAATGTAGGGCAGGCATGGGGGGTTGCACTATAGTTCCACTCTCTCCATCCTGGAATGTACTCCCGACTTTCACTACCCCGACTCTGGATGCTTTTAGACCGTGTCACCATCCAGCTGTGTCTCGCAGTAGAATATACTTGTAGTATATATTAAAGAACATGAGCACAAGCTTCTTTATCAGACAGATCTTGACACAAGAAGCTCCTGCCAGCTAAGGGCTTTTCTAGCCTCCACAATCCACGCTGACTGGATAACTTGAGACCGCTGATTTGATTAAGCATTCGTGCATCTGAGCCCAAAGCTCAAAAGACAAAGCTGAACTTTTCCTGGATCTCCAGGATTTGAGGCTTGGTTCTCATAACTTTTAAGGTTTTCTGAGCTGTGTCTGTTTTTTATTCATAAAGTTGCAAACAGTCAATGTAGTGAACTTCCTAACACAGAGCAGTTTTCCACCCGTGGCCTTAGAGGAGCTCCAGAAGTGCTTTTGGGGTGGATTAAGTGCCTTGATAAAAGAAAAAAACAAAAGATGGTAGTTCGCCCACTGGTAATATTCCCAACTCATATTCATTGTTTGTCTATAGACTTTAAAAGGTGACTTACTGATTCTATAAATTCACCCTCTACAAATTTATATGACATTGTATGTTAAAATATCATCAATAAGTTCTGTATAGAGATGTCACACAATTTTGATTCTAAATCGAAAATCGATTCAAATGAGCTTTTCAATTTTCGTCATCGAAATCAAAAGCAGGATTTGCGATTCTCCCAGTATTTTTTTTCTGTCCTGCCCCACCTACTTGTGCGCATCTGAAGAAAAACTTCATAGACGACACAGAGTAGCTTACCTGTAGCATGCAGCTGCACTTTTCGAGTGTGGGTGCAGACAGGGACTTCTTGGTGCATTCAGGTGCACCTTGTAAACTCTGAGAAACTTAAGCTGTTGTTGTAAAGTATCCTTCGGCCATTTAGTGGCTTTTAATGTTAACAGTTTGTTCCCAGTTAAATACATTATTTAAATGTGACCACGTGGCCTTAGTGTGGTACATTTTAAAATATGGTTATATCACATTTGATACCATGTAGCTTATCATTTGAAATAATAATTTGAAAATGTAAATGACAATTGTAAGGGCATAAAACCAATGATCTGTTGATCTTTACGAATCAAGACTCCATAGTCTAACGATGCCATAGCAGTCACTGCTGGGTAAAGTTTAAATCGAAAATTGAATCGAATCGTGACCTTAAAATCGAAAGCAAAATCGAATCGTGGATTTGGAGAAGTGTAACATCCCTAGTTCTGTGTTGTTCCATGGAAAATAAAATTATCTAGATGTTTTGTGCACCATTTAGCAAAATGAATTAATGGCTATCTTGTATGGCGTGCTTTGGGAAATTGTTGACAGTCATGTCAATTAGATGTAGTTTATAGTTAATGGACTAAAACTTTCAAAACCACCGGTATTCTCCTTTACTCCTCCTTTTAAGGGTTACCACAGTCCTGGTGTATGTTGTAACTCTCTACCAGACACACACAAGCTAACAGCAAAAGCTAATAAAGTAGCAGAGGAGGTTAGATTGCCCAACATAAAAATGGAGCAGAACCAGGAAAAAGCCCACAACTCCAACCACCAGTCCCTTGATAGAGGTCATATTACCAGGTCTACTTTGTATACACAAGACAAGAATGAGTGTGTTAATCATGTCCTATGACACACATGCATTTAGATGTGTAGATGTGATCATGCAGCCATTCATTTTCACAGTGTGAGGTCGGGGTAGTGCATTAATTTGTGGGAATATAAACATGACGGTAATGCCTCAGCTTGGCTCAGGTCACACACACACACACACACACACACACACATGCACACACATCCTTATTCTGTGCCGTCCTCATCTCACACAATACACAATTTTATCTGTACATTGAATATACATGCCGTCTCTGGCATGTAAGGCTGTCAGATGTGCACAAACGCACACACACACACACACACACACACACACAGTCCAATCAGCTGCTGTCAGCTGGATTCTGTTAGTGTTACGCTGGGGGTTGGTGAAAAAAAGGAGAAGGGAGAGAGAGGAGGAATGCAATCTCAACACCTTCAGCTTCTGCCCTAGCCACCTTGCATGTTGTTCTGCAGGAATGCCATTAGCTCAGTGAAATGTGTGTGTGTGTGTGTGTGTGTGTGTGTGTGTGTGTGTGTGTGTGTGTGTGTGGGTGTGGGTGTGGGTGTGTGTGTGGGTGTGTGTGTGTGGGTGAATGGGTGAATGCTGGCTTGTGTGTTGAGTGGTCACTAAGACTAGAAAAGCATTATATATATATATATATATAATATATTTCTTAATAATTTGTAGCCTGGCATAGGGCTGGACAATATGATGATATATACCGTCAAAACGATATATAAATGTCTGTCATATATATTTTTCTATATCGTTTCTCTCGTGATGATGGAAAAAAAACTTTACCATGTAGTTATTTCGTATAGATTATTTATTATTGAATTACAAGAAAACATGCTATATCATGATATACATCGTTGTAGAGATATGAAATGACCTGTATCAGGACAGAAGATTTTCTCCCAGCCTGAGCTAATTCGCTTTGCGATTTAGAGCAACAGAAACATTGGCTCAGCAGGTAACGGCTGGATCCCAGGATAAATAATTTGGATTTATAGAACAGATTTTGGAAAATTGATTATATTCTATTATATGTCGGAGTACTTCTGCGGTCTTCTGGGGACTTCTGATGTTTTTTGGGAATGCACCAGTCCAGCTTGTTCTCTTCTGATACTGATTCTAATAATCCCTCAAGATCAGATGCAATAAGATGCTTTATTGTCCTCGCAACGAAATTTGGTTTGGCAGCAATCCTCTCCATTTAGCAGCATGTATAAATACATAAATAGTCATTGTAAACATCATATACTACATAGAAATTACACTTAAGTATAGTTAAATAGTATGGTGATATTGTTAGAGAGACACCCCATTGATATCGATGAGTGTAGACTAATTATTAGAAACACCTCTCAGTATGATGGAATGCAGCTCGACATCGCCACAAACTTGAGCCTCCTACAATGAAGATGAAGTTGAATCTCTCTAAAACAGTTTCAACAAAACGGAGTGTATCTAAAAAGACTGAGTCAACTCTGCCGATACTGAATACAAATCTGATCCCAGTTTAACATCTGTACACCTCTGGACGCTGTGGAATCATGATTGCTGTAGACCCAAACACTGACCGAGTGAATGTATATATCATAATTATTACTGTGGAGCTGTCACATTATGGCCTGTAGGTCTTGTGCCAAAATAGACTTAATACTATATATACAGTATATAAAATAATACAAATATACTTCTGGCATCAAAATCTGAAATATCTCCTCAATAGGGTACAACAAGTTTATCTTTTCAATAGAGGGGAATTTAAATCATGATATGTAAAATCAGTGAAACAGCAAAAAAATTGCACTTTCCTGCCTTTTTAATGCTACAAAAGCCAAGAATGTCCATGAGTCATGTCAACGACCTGCCAGGAGGGGGCAGTGTTTGTTTGGATTTTCTCAATCTTTATTCTGGATCTAATCACTCTGCTGTTAGTGGTAATTGTAGGCCTGTAGTTTCAACATTAGGGAGTCACATTAAATCAGTACATTTTAAATTTGTAGTTTATTTATTATCAGTCTATAACATTAAAAGACTGTGATGGCACTCTGTTTGCGGTCAGCAGCATTTCATTGCAACAGGATATAAATGTTTGTACTTTAGTGCTTTGGTATTAATTGTTAAGATAATGTTTTTTTGTCTTGTTTTGACAGCATCTTTTTTTATTCATCCCTGTGTTCTTCTTTTTCTTCTTCTTCTCCTGCAGTTTTACTACAACTTCAGCACAGAGCAAAGCATTGCTGTGTGACTTTCCACCCGGCGTTCACACCAGGACTGAAACACTTACAGACGTGACCAGTGGGACTGTTTGTAAAATAATCAAGTAATGTAATTAAGAAAGTTCGGGATACACCGCAACTGTGTGTTATGTAATTTAAGACAGAAAAAGGTATTTTTATACCTTGATGGATTCTATTTAAATGATTCAGCACTTGAAGTATTTTTGATAATGTACATTAAATTTTTAGAAGATTCTCAATGTATTTATCTTGAAAGTGACTTTTCTAAATTTGGGTTTTGTCTCATCAAGAAGTGTTGTGCCCAAAATGAAACCGAGCTCCCTAAAAGCACCCTAAACGGATGAATTCCTAAAAGTCTGTTAGCTGTGCCTCACATTCTGCTCATCAGAGTTAACGGGAGCGTGCTGACAGAGACGCAGCCTCATCATCACACGCAAACAGGCCCCTCTGATGTTCATTTTCCAGCAGAAGCACCTTTCCATCACAGAGTTCGTCATGAGCAGCGTGCGGCACCGACGAGCAGGAGCCCGTTACCCCAGACGCCCGCCCACGTCAGCAGTGATTCCTCTCCAGAGTCAGGTCTTTAAAGAATACAGCAGCTCTGTGAATACCTTATTATTGATTAGAACGTGTTATTTCTATCTACAGCTCTGTGTTTTTGAAAGAATCAGAATAGATTTATTGCCAAGTGGTTGTTTTTTTTACATACAAGGAATTTGTCTTGGTGATACGGTGCATAACAAGAACAC
>JAOVVB010052731.1:0-14643 GCA_028570985.1 Heterobranchus longifilis
TCTCAAATGTGGAGATTTCCTGCTTTTCCCTGTTTTATATCATATTAAACTGAATATATTTGGGTTTAGGACAAAGCATGACGTTTATAAAGACATCACCTTTGGACTTATACAATATACATTAATAGATAATGAAAATAACAATAATAATAAGTTAGCTGCAGCCCTAAACCAGACATTTTGGTGCAGGTAACAGTTTTAATTAAATCTGGATGACTGGATCACTTCCGTTGCCAACATGCGCGCACATATTTTGATGACGTCGGCTGTAATGTACTGATTTTTTTTCTTGAGCCCCTGAGAACGGATGATGCAATCTTTAAAATCCAACGTGTGACTTGCATTTTGCTCCTTCAGGGATGTACTTGATTTCCTCCTGTGCTGTGTTCATGTGTTCAGATTACTTCTTCTTCAGTAACGAGCTTCATCTTTCTGTCATCCATTTATTGCCAAAATTTGGACTTTTCTGCCTTTTCTCCTGTTGTTGTTTGGATCGACAGAGATTGTGTAAATAGATTCCCAGACGTTTTGAAAGATCATTCAGAAAGGTTGCATGCATATGAATGTATGAAATAAACAGAAAGGCACCAAAAGCCCCCCACAGTTCTCCTGCGTACAGACAGCCCCTGATTAATCGCCAAGAAACGCGGGTAAGTCTAAACACCACTTTTACTTGAAGACTTACCTATTTAATATTCGACAAAGATCTCCGGGGGTTGTTTTTCAGAGACAGGGCCTGTACCACTTTTCTCCTGTAAGTGCCTTCTTTCTCATAGGATCGAGTGATAGGCATGCAGGTCCCTTTTTAAAATGCAGTCACCAAATGAGCACACTGCATTGTGGTAACGCGCGTCACTCTGGGGAGCATGCCTGCCAAAACTGACAACTTTTCTTGCTATTACGTCCTTTAATATCCTAATTTCTTGTATCTATCCTCTTTTTCACCAAACTTGTAAATGCTATGATGATCTATATGAGATTTTATGTGTATACGACGTGCATGTAACATGTAGAATAGGGTGTTTTTAAATGAAACCTGTTTTTGAAGTTGATCCAGGATGTTTGGCACAAAAACCGTGATGCACTGACGCATTGAATATCGTGTTGCCAAAACGAACTCGGTTAGATGAAGATACACTGACTTTTCCCTTAATCCAGTTCTGACAAAATTCACTTCCGGTCGTAATTGTTTACAACGATGACATACTGACCACACGCTCCCGCTGAGTCTAGCATCACCACTGCCTACAACACATCAGCAACTGTGAACTTTATTACGTCATCGAGCAGATCAAAGCCACGCCGCCGTGTAGGGGCCACTGTAGGTTAAAATTAATAAAAATAAAAATAAATATGGAGCGGTGGGAGGGGGTAATATTCGGAGAAAAAACTCAATTTCCGAGATTAAAGTTGTAAAATTACAAGAAAAAAAACGTGGATATTCTCTGAGAATTAAGTGGTAAAGTTACAAGAAATAAACTGACAAATTTCCAAAAGAGAAAAACTTTATTATATTCTCTGAGACTATTAAATTTGTGTGAGACAAAAAAAACAGAAATTCTCTGAGATTAAAGTGGTAAATTTAGGAGAAAAAAAACCAGTGTGATGATTTTGATCCAACCTTGAAAAGTTAATTATGACCTGATAATCTCAGAGAATATCTGAGTTTATTCTCTGAAATTGGTGAGGTTTTGTTTCTCATAAATGTATCATTTACTGTAAATCTCTGATGTTATCCAAGGCTTTTCTCATAAATGTAACCACTTTAATCTTTTTGTCTCACAAAAATGTAATAGTCTCAGAGAATATCCAAGTTTTTCTTTTGGGAAATGTGTCAATTTATTTCTCGTAAATTTACCACTTAAATCTGAGTTTTTCCTGTGAAAACCCCCTGCCCCCGGCTCCATATTTTTATTTTTTTTACCCACAATGGCCTTAATGCGCCGTGGTAAAAAGCTCACCAGTTTAGAAAACGTGCAGATGTTTCTGGTTTTGTTGCAGAGTATCTGATCCTGGAGTGCAGGCTGTATAAAGTCACGCTGCCTGTTGGTCTTTTCCATCTCTTGCTGTCCGTTCGCCTGCAGAACAAACTGAAAATGTGATGTAAAGTCTGAAGAAAAACCATGAAGCCATCAAACCTACTGAACTGTCGTGTCCACTGCTGTAAATGTTTTTTTGGGACCAGATATGGAATTATTATTATTATTATTATTATTATGAGTTGTGCAATGGTGGCTTTCCTCGTTTGTTTTACATGAGAAAATCTGTTTTCTCCGTAGAGTTTTGTGAACTTGTGTTTTTGGACACAGAAGAACTGAATCATTAAACCTGTTCAAACACTTTGTTGGAGTTTCGATAGTTGAAGTGTTGGTGTGAGGAGGACTGGACTGCAGGCCTTCATCCTGTGCAGTAAAACATTTGCTTCATAAACCTGGTCAGTTGTTTGTAAACTGTAAATGGATTCTTTCTGTACATGAGACAAAATAGAAATAAATTTGTTCCCACGGTCAGTCAGCGTTTGTGATTTTACTTTGATACAGACTGAAGTTATTTACAGAAGAAAACAGGTTTTTTTTGTTTTTTTTTTAAAGGACTCCACATTGACAAACTACAACTTACAAGCATTTGCATTTGCAAAAAGAGAATAATAGTATATTTAATAATAATATGACATGGTGAAAGGCAGTAAAGTAACTAAGTAGATACAAAGGTAGATAAGTAGGCTACATTTACTCAACTACTGTTCTTAAGTACACTTTTGAGGTACTTATACTTTACTTGAGTATTTATGCTACTTTATACTTCTACTCCACTACATTTCAGAAGGAAATGTTATACTTTTTACTCAACTACATTTATTCAGATTTTTACATAAAAAACATATGATATGATGCAGTACTTTACTGTACTAATCCACCCAGTAGTACACAAAGTATCTCAAATTGGCTCCACAATAAACTACAACATTAAAATGCTCTTACATATCTGTTCATGATAAAAACACTAAAATAATATAACTGCATAATGTGTACTGTTACTTTTTATACTTATACTGATAATACTTCTGTACTTTTACTTGAGTATCATTTTGAATTCAGGACTTTTACTTAAAATAGAATATTTTTAGACTGTAGTATTTCTACTTTTACTTAAGTAAACAATCTGAATACTTCTTCCACCACTGGTGAAAGGAGCCATTCTGCATAATGAGTACTTTTACTTTTGATACTTTAAGTACATTTTGCTGATAATACTTTTACTTAAGATGTAAATATGCAATTGTAAATGTAAATAAAAAAAAACAAAAAAACAAAAACAAAGCACCACCCTTTAACTTTGGTGCTTATTTAGACATTAATATTTATTGTTAAAAATGAATAAATTGAGCTTTAAAGATGGCGTGCATTTTAATTTCTGCATTAAGGCGAGACAGGCAAAAACATTGTTTTTTCATGCACTTTTTGGGCTATATTCCTTTTATAACATGTTTTTCTTTTTGTGTCCTTTTTTCAAAAAGAAAAAGAAAACATCCAAAATATACATTTAGGTTTTTATTTTAAGACACTGTCTGGAGATTTCTCACAAAGTTACCATTAGATAATGCCTCATTTGCATATTTAATATTTCATTAACTTTTGCAGCCTATTCACTTGTGGTGTCTTCAGAATGTCAGAAGTGTGCAATCCATATCTTTAAAGGTTTTTTTTTTCTCAAACTCTGAGTCAGAAATCTGCACTTCAGTCGCACCTACACACTAAACTTTACACTTTGATTCCTGACTTTATTCTGAAGGTTTTTACTGAGGGCTTTGTTCATATATCATTCATAATCTGATTTATAGTACATGGTATTACTAAAAACATGGAGAAATGTATTATTATTATTATTATTTTATGGCTGTAGACAGTAGTCCACATTTCTGTTCTGGAAATGTAGGCTATGCAAATCAGCAATAAGATAATAAATCTGACATCATTTTATAAACTGTGGTCTTAGTATTTATAGCCTACTTATTTTACTATTATTTTATTTATATTTAATTCTATTTTATTTATTTTTATTATTATGTATTTATTTCTTACTTTATTTCTATTTATTTATTTATCTTTATTTTTATTGTCTTCTTAGTCTAGCTTTGATCTCTTATTTATAATATTAAAACATTTAAATCTATCTAATTTTATTCATTGTCTTATCAGCTATTTTTATTTAATTTTTTATTTTTGCTTTATCTTTTTTATCTAGGCCTTAAATGTAGTTTTTATCTCGCTCTGAGTTATTAATAATCTTATTATAGCTTTTAAATCTATTTCATTACGTTCATAACATTTTATTGACCCGCGTTGGTCTCTGGTTTTTAATTTTCCTTTCTTTTCTTAATAATATTTTTAATTGTTTGGTCGTCTTTATGGATTTACTGTCTATACTTTTTTGTCTTATTATCTGTTTGTCAATCATCTGTGAAGCACTTTGAACTGCATTGACTTGTATGAAATGTGCTATATAAATAAAGTTTGATTGATTAATTAGATAATACCTAATTTGTATATTTAAACATAATATTTCAGAAAACTTGTAATACAAAAGAATAATTGTCTTAATGTAAGTAATCAACTGGAGGAAGTTTCATGGTGATATCTATCTTATTTTACATGTTTCACCTGTCGTGTGAATGTTTTCAGTGTAATATCCCTTTAACAGGAAACTGCAGCGTCACGTGTGAGCGTGTCATGTGATAATTGAATTGTGAGTCAATAAAAAAAACTGCTTCAGCCCTTCACACAGTCATTTCTTTGTACTCTGAATGACTGTGGAGCTGTTTAAATACACGACATATATGTTTACAAGTTGGACTTATTGCACCAAACCTTCCAGGTAAGAAAAACACTTCCGGGTTCAGTTACTCGCTGAAAGTCATTCAAACCGGCTAGCTTTATTGTTAGCCACCTAGCATGCTAAGCTAACTTGTTTTTCTCTGGCTTAGCTTGTTTGACGTTAGCTCGATTATCTCAGTTCCCGACCGTCACCGAAAAGTACCTTGTGTCAAGTTTGTGTACGTCATGTACTATATTTCTCATAATACTTCTGAGTATTTTATCACAGTATTATGATGAGTAATGGTGTTTTTGTTGTTCTTTAGGTTGTAAGAGGAGTATGCAGTGCACAGCTGTTTGATAATAACTGAGCTCATTCTGCCTGTCTCCAATTCATCTGCTAATAATGGTAAAGTCTCTCACTACTAACTTTATATTACATTATTTTAGCTACAGTGGTGAAAGTTACTCTGTAATTTTGAGGTACTTGTACTTGACTATTTCCACATTTTGCTACTTCTACTCCACTACAATTCAGAGGGAAATATTATTGTATTTTTTTGTTTGATTGTGTTTATATTTATTTGATAACTTGCTTTGTAGATTCATGTTACAAATATACAATAATATGCCTGGCAATTAATGGTAATGGCAACTATTTTGATAATCAATTACTTAATTTATCATGAAAAAATGCCAAATATTATCTGGTTCCAGCTTTTAAAATATTACAATGTGCTGTCTTACTTTGTCATATATGACAGAAAAGTTAATATTATTATTAGGTTTTAGACTATTTAGTCAGACAAAGTAAGGAATTTGAAGATATCGTGAAATTGTGAATGCCTTTTTTTCTCCACTATTTCTTTCATTAAATGACGAATATATGATGAAAATAATGAGTTGAAGCTCTAAAATCTACAAAATTAATTTGTTTGTATTCATGCTCACAGTTAACAACTAAATAAAAGCAGAATTTACTAATTAAGTTTATAAAATGTATACTCATGAATATTGATTTTCAAAAAGAGATATTTAGAGATATTTAGTTTAGAGATATGATATGCCAAAGATGTGAGTGCTATACATACAAAAAAGGGACATGAACTTTACAGCAGGGACGTGTTTGTTTAGTGTTGGAATCCAGTTTATCAGGAGGAATTTTTGCAGAGCTGCTGTACATACTTATCTTTGTTATCTTTCTCCACAATCATTTAGTTTCTCACAACCAGAAAGAAACACAGAAACTGAGAAGATCAGAATTTGCAGACAATAGTTCAGGATCTTTGTGTATTGTCAGAGCACATTGCACCATGCTACACTGCTGACAGCCGTCTGCTCTGTGGTGTTCAGACGCTGCAGATGGGGATCCTGTTTCTGGCTCTGCTGGGCCTGAGCTCAGCGCTCGTCTGTCCGGATGGAGGCATGTGTGAGGACAAAAACACCTGCTGCAAGAACACCGCAGGAGGATACGGATGCTGCCCGCTGCCACATGTGAGTTACCATTGAGTTATGCGTCTGACACAGAAGGGAGTTATTTAAATTTAAAGTATTGGGAGTCGCTCACTAATGTCCTTGTTACTAATACAGTCAAAGTTCAAGGGACTTATTTGCCATTTGAGCCGGTACAGAGTACAATTATTGGGATCTTTTACTAAAGTAGTACCAACATGCAAAAATGCTGTGAGTAAAAGTCCTACATTCAAAACCTTACTTGAGTAAAAGTACCAAAGTATTAGCAACAAAATGTACTTTATGTATCAGAAGTAAAAGTACTCATTAGGAAGCAGACGTATCCCTGTCAGAGTGTTAAAGTATATTATTGGATTGTTTTTGTTTTACAAAAAAAACATAGATATTGCTACTGATGAACAGTAATCCTGCACATAAAGTCAAAGTTTTTGTTGAAAAAAATCAGTGTTTTACAGTGTTATTTTGTGTACACTTTATTTTTGATCTCGGCAAGTTTCTGAGAAATAAAAAGGCAGGTAGCCTACAATTGTATTTATGTATCAGGCAGCATTTTTATTTTTTGTATAACTTCAACTTGTTATTCTTGACGCCACTGAGAACTGAGAAATACTAAAAACATTGTAGTAAAAACTGTTTAGCATGAATAAATGTTAGCTTTTGTCTTAGGTCAATCACTTGATATAACTTTTTTAAATATAAAAACTTTGTAATCTTATACACATTTTATTCTGCGTTCATGACATAATTTGCCACACCGCCTTTATTAGTGCACAGCGGACTGGAGATCCTGAAATTAGCACCCTAATGCACTGAATCCAGAATCTTTTTTAAATGGAAATCGAACCGTGATATACCGAAAGATTCACATCCATACCTGTTTTCCACAGTCCAAAATCTAACCAAATATACTTCTTGTTAAAGTTTTTAAATGGTTCTTCTACTCGGCTGATGCATCTCAGAAACAGGACGAGTTTCTTCTGAATTTCATGATATTTGAGCAGCTGAAACTTCTAGAGATACCGTGACCTGGATCTTCACAGACTAGATTAAGGGTGTGTGTGGAGGAGTCTATATTACAAAGCATATCGAGAATTTAAGGCGTGTACACGGTGAACTCTGATGAGTTCGTCTCACACATCATTTCCTGCAGCTCTGTGTTTCTGGTGTATTTCAGTAAACCTTTTATCATCGTGTTTTGAATCCACCTGCAGGCGGAGTGTTGTTCAGACCATCTCCACTGCTGCTATGAGGGGACGGTTTGTGATCTCGTCCACGCCAAATGTGTTAATAAAACCGTTTCTCTGCCCTGGATGAGACGAGTTCCCACCAAACCGGCTCTGCTCATCCCTCAGGTAACTCAACAAAGGGCTTTGTCAAGTCCAACATGTTGTTGTTGTTTTACCGTCTCTTCTGAGCTCAGTAGAGTTTTGATTTGTTGGAAGTTTTAAGCTGTTTGTCGACCTTCAATCTATAGGGCATAAAGTTCTGGCAGCTATTGATTGTTTTATCAACTTCTTCCTTTATGCAAATGTAATTATATGAAGAATATAGGTCAAACAACACATTTGACACATCTGCTGTGTTGGCACTTTGTTTGTTCTTATCTCTCTTTATTTGTATCCAATGCAAAAAACATGCACAATAAGCTGTCTTTTATTGAAGTGTACTTTTAGACCTTAACACATAAAAAAATGGTACAAAGTGCAAATGAAACATAAATGACACATGGACGTGACTTCAGAAATAAAAGGAAAAATCAGCATAAAGATGGCACCAAAAAAAATCATAAAAACCGGAAGAAAACAAACAACCGAGGGTCATTTACACGAAGATGTCGACAAAAATGTCTAACTGGAGAGCTGACGAAATTTGAGAACTTCTGTCTGCAAGGGCCGACGCCAAAACCGTCAGACAAATTCAAGGAACGGCAAGAGACTTGGTTGTTTGTGACCAAATTAGGAACCGGGTACGTGACTGCACTGTCATCCGCGTCATGTCCTGGCTGCCTCCTGCACGCTCTAAAACCCTCGCCTGCACCACACAGAGTGAGCACATGTCTGACACGGACAGTCTTCTGTGCAGCTCTGGACCTGATTCTCCAGACAATGTCCAGAGGTCAAATGAGAAAATGGCTATATTGTTGTTTTTTTATTTTTGTAGTTTCATATTTATCATAAAAATAGCAAAACTATTAGTGTGTTGGTTTTAGGGCTGCAACTATTGATTCTTTTCATTATCGATTAACCTCCCAAGTATTTTCTGGACTAATTGACGAGGCGTTGTGTCTAGAAAATGTAAGAAAATTGTGAAAAATTTCCATCACAATTTCCTGAAGCTCAATATGACGTCTTGAGATTTTTTGTACAACCAGCAGTCCAAATCCCCCAAATATTCATTTTGCTATCATAAGACATAATATAATATATATATGATAGAGGACAAGTAGAAAACCTTTACATTTGAAATGAATGTTTGGCTTTTTGGTTCACTTAATTGATTAATCATTGAAATTAATATTGCAAACTATAGGGGCCACTAGCAGGACTTAACACTTTTAGTCTTGCTCATTTTGCAGTCGTTTTGTGTGCACTGTATGTAGTTTTGCTATACAATAGTACTAAATACATTTTCCTGAATTACAGATCTGAAATAATATCAGTGGAACGGCTGGAATTAGTTTACATTAATTATATTTGTAGAAAAGAAAGCTTGTTTCTGCTGTTTCCAATGAATGTTTTTAATTTAAACAGTGTGCAGGAGTCTTTTCTTCCACACCAGGGAAGAAAGTTAAACTCTGTTTAACTAAATACATTTGCAGTCCTGTCATTGACCTGTATTGTTTTTTTGTCGTTGGTATGCGTGGGCTGTGCTGTGTGATGGCTGCAGCTCGGGGAGAGTCTAAAAGCAGTCGTTTGTCCGGACAAGGAGTCCGAGTGTCCGGATGACACCACGTGCTGCCAGCTTCTTGACGGCTCCTGGGGCTGCTGTCCGTTAGCTAAGGTGAAATACAGGAAGTCACCCTCACATCCGAAAACACAAACCCCACAACATAGCACATGGTCTGCTGGTCAGCGTTTGATTCTGCCTGCTGGATAGAAATTGTTTTATTATCTAAAACCAATTCTCTGGTTATGTTAAAGGTTATATTGATAACTATTTAATGTCGACAAATCATTAAAAACAAACACCCACAGAGCTTTAAAAAGCTGCAGAATAAAACTATTGCTTTTTGACATGAAGTAGCTGAGTGTTACCAATAGCAGCTTTTAACATTTTCATTTGAATTAGAATGGTTCCTGTACTAACTGTACAAGAAAAGTACCACTTTGAGGTTCAAGAATAAATCAGGATATTTCTGTTTCTTCAGGGCCTGATCAATATATTCTGCCGCAGCTTTATGTCCGCTGAAACGTATCAGTGTATGTGTGGGCATATAAGTAACAGAAAATGCAGTGAAAAAATGCCAAAGATATGTTTGAGGAAATTTAGAAACATAGTTTATCAAGAGAGAGAGTTGCTGCAAAACTGCAAAATGTCCCGTTCAGAACAAATTTGAGGGATTCTCATCAAATACATTTGTTTTTGTTATGTATTCATAGTGGGGGAAAAACATTAAAAATGCAGTGAGATAAATATCATAACAATATATATTTGCTTCATTAAAAATGTTGGTGTTAGAGCTGTCAAAAATGGCCTTTTTGGCCATTTTTGACAGTCATTTTTAATGACCTTTGAATTTTTTTATGACCATTGAATATTCTTTCTAAAAAAATGTGTTCAAACTATATTCAAATATCTGTTTTTGCGCAATATGTCCCCAAGAGGGAAACCAATACAGCGAGAGACATAACTACTTGTATTGGTGTATTTTCAACATAAATATGTAACATCAATATAAAGTGAAACTTTGTCACTGCAGTAAATGCAGATGAACGGCCTGCAGCACCGTCAGCATTAAAGTTGAACATCTGTACATTTCTTTATCTGCAGGAAACTGCAGAGTGTCTGCAATGATTTTCTTCTCTTCTACAGGCGGTGTGTTGTGAGGATAAACTCCACTGTTGCCCCGAGGGAACAAAGTGTGATCTTGCTCACTCAAAGTGTGTGTCTGAATCACTGGAGTCCTTCCCCATGCTGCAGAAACTGCCTGCCAGGAGGAGGGAGAATAATACAGGTGGGGGATTTATCCAATGTAGATGATCATGCTCTCACATCAGACCAAAGTCTGCATGAACAATACATCTTTTAATTGGCAAAAAGATTTTAAAAAGTCACTGAAATCCATCTGTCATTCTATGGCTGTATGCTGATGATACTGTATTAATAACTAATGATGTTTCTTTATATGCTGATGATACTGTACTAATAACTAATGATGTTTCTTTATATGCTGATGATACTGTACTAATAACTAATGATGTTTCTGTATATGCTGATGATACTGTACTAATAACTAATGATGTTTCTGTATATGCTGATGATACTGTATTAATAACTAATGATGTTTCTTTATATGCTGATGATACTGTACTAATAACTAATGATGGTTCTTTATATGCTGATGATACTGTATTAATAACTAATGATGTTTCTTCATATGCTGATGATACTGTACTAATAACTTAATTACTAATGATTTCTTCATGTTTCAGTAGTGCCTACAGTCGGTTCAGTGACATGTCCTGGTGGAAAAAGCAGCTGCCCAGACAGTTACACATGTTGCCTGCTAACCAGTGGAGACTACGGCTGCTGTCCTTACCCACAGGTACATATGACTCTGTCGCAAATATATTAGACTTGAGACAATTCGTTGCTGATCGACGGGTGGGAGAAAAAAGCTGTAAAAACAATAAATATTCAATTTCCAGCTAAAACAGCAAGTTTAATTATTTTACTGACTCTGTTGTTTGATATTTGAATCATGTGCAGGCCATGTGCTGCAGCGATCATCTCCACTGTTGCCCTAGCAACACAATATGTGACCTGGAGCATGGCGTCTGCAAGTCTGGTGAGACGAGCGTGCCGCTGCTGAAGAAGATCGCTGCTGTACCCAATGACGGTAAGCGGATATTACTGAGAAGAAACTGGAAATGTTTTAATTGCTAATTGAAGATTAAACGGTGTCGTATATATGTAGTAAGTATTAATCGTTAATCCGTGTTCTCGTGCTGTCAGTTGAGTGTCCAGACAAGATATCGACTTGTCCTGACCAGACAACATGCTGCCAGATGACCAACGGCTCATACGGCTGCTGTCCGATGCCCAATGTGAGTAACTGACATGGATACACATTTCATAAAATCTATAAAATGGAGATAATAAATCACAGGATTAGGACTCGAGGAAACAGAAAATGAATATCATACAAAAGCAAAAAAAAACTATAGACATATTACTTATAATTATATTACCACAAAGTTTTTTAAAATTATTTAACTATTACCTTTTTTATTGTGCATTACCGTTATTGCTTTTACTAAATTACTTGTTGTATGTATTACAACTTAGGGATGGGACAATAATCAGTTTTATCGTAAAACGCGATAAAAACACTCACAGTAAATTGATTGTGGTGGATTTCCAGAATAATCATGAATATTGTGAATATCCTCATGAATTTACTGCAGTTTACAGTGTCCTATCTGTGATGCAATACAAATATTTGTTCCTTAAAAAGAAGTCGTAATGTTTTGACAAAAAAAGTTGTAATATTTTGAGAAAAAGTCACAATTTTATGATGTAAAAAAAATAAGACTTGATGTTTTTAGAAAAAAAGTCATAATGTTTTGAGAACAAAAGTCAAATTTTATGAGAAAAAAGTCGATATGTTAAGTCATAAGTTTTAAGCATATTTCGTTGATTATCAGGATAATATCGTGAATGGTAATTATTCTGGTCAGGTTAATCGTGACATGAAATTTTCATATCGTCCCATTCCTATTACCACTACGATGTTGGGATCGTGGGGGGGGTAACGTTGTTTGATACCGTTCTTTTTTTTTTCTTTTCTTCTTCTCTGAAATAGCTGCTGTAAGGGATCACAATCTAACAAATACAAGTTTAAAAATGATTAAAGATATTTTCATGACGACACAGTTCACTCTTTTCCTCAAATCACAGCAGCTCTGTATTAACAACAATCTGATTAATTTAAGTACAAGAGTGTTATTAATGTGAAAGTACTGAAGCTTTGTATAGGACTTATAGGTGGTCGCCTCGGGCGCCACCAAGAAACACAAATAAATCAAGATGGAACCTTTTTATACAATTATCAGCGCCCCCTGTTATTATATTTTTTAATTGTTTTAAGGAAATCGTTTTTGGTTTTACCGAGTCTTTATTGTGGCGTGGCCGCTCAAGCAACGGCACGACAATTTGAACTATTAGCAACAGCAGCTGCAACAGCAGCTGCATGGTCATGTCTAAGATAAAATAAGATAAGATGAGATGAGATAAGATAAGTTAAGATAAAATAAGATAAAATAAGATAAGATAAGATAAGATAAAATAAGATAAGATAAGATAAGACAAGATAAGATAAGACAAGACAAGATAAGATAAGATAAGATAAGATAAAATAAAATAAGATAAGACAAGACAAGATAAGACAAGATAAGATAAGACAAGATAAGATAAGACAAGACAAGATAAGATAAGATAAAATAAGATAAGGCAAGACAAGATAAGATAAGATAAAATAAGATAAGACAAGACAAGATAAGACTAGACAAGATAAGATAAAATACAATAAGATAAGACAAGACAAGATAAGACAAGATAAGATAAGACAAGTTAAGATAAGATAAAATAAGACAAGATAAAATAAGATAAGACAAGACAAGATAAGACAAGATAAGATAAGATAAAATAAAATAAGTTAAGACAAGAGAAGACAAGATAAAATAATACAAGATACGATAAGATGAGACGAGACGAAACGAGACAAGGCCCCCCTTTTGTAGATACAAATATTTTCAAGCTGCCCTGCAATGGACCCACACGACGTCCTTTGTCTGCAAACTTGTTTAGAATTTATTTGAAACATTGCCTGTAATTAATACAGAACTGCAAGATTTGTACCTCTTCTGCATCAATATATAGTGGAAATGTCTTTATTTCTGTCAAAAAAAAAAATAATCTGCTACTTTCACGTTTTTATTGCAAATGCACATGCTCTAAATACTGAGGGGGACGTGTCCCCTGCGTCCCCCCCGAAATCTACGCCTATGAAGATATTGCACATGATATGGAAAGGGAAATGTAAAATATTGCACATGCCTTGTGAGATGCAATATAAATACATAGGCATTATAAAACAAGTTAGGGAAATCATAAAAAACACAGTATATGAACTAAATACAACAGTGCATCCTTAACTACAAGTAAGGATTCACCTCTTTTCTTGTTGAGTAATTTAGAAGACACAAAAACACATCCATATCAGCTTCTGATCACTACTTCACATACACACATTATCTTCCAAATTAAAGTTAAAAAAAGACCCTGGCAGGCTGTTTAAAGTTAATGAAAATGGTTTGATAATTGTTCTCATTAGAGGTTGAACACTAAAGCCCACTAGCGGCCCCTAGAGGTTGCAATATTCATTACGCTATATCATATATAACATACTGATTAATTATTTATTGTCAGACCCTCGGAGCACGGAGGGTGCTACTGTAAGGAAGTGAAGGTCATTTCACGAGAAAAATAAACAGCATAAATGTTTCCAATCAATTTCATAGTAATCTGCACAGATGATTGTGGAATAAATTTGGAAGACGTAGTCGGAGTTTGGCAGTAAAGGTTTGATTCTTGGACAAGAGGACTGTGGTTGTGCCATAGACTGTATATAAAGTTATATACAATCATACACTTTATATGCAGTCTTTGGGTTGTACCGGCAGGAATTAATGTTTATTATAATGTTAGTTTTAGCAAGGCATTTCTGAAATAGAGAGGCAAAATTACTCTGGTCAGAACTCAATTATGTTCCAAACACAAAAAAATGTAACGGTGGGTTTCTCCTCTAAATGCACCCATAAATCATTGGCAATAAAAGAAAAGATTAAAATAGTTTATTATGGCTTGTTTTTCTGGACAGAGAATCTGAATGCGAGAAACCACCTTATAGTAAAAATGACAATCTTAAAGAGACCTTTTTTCCACCAACTTCGGATGTTATCACACGATTGAATGGGCGTTATCATTCATTATCAGCCTCATAGATATGGGTCAGTAGGGTCCTGCTGGTCCTGCTAGAAGGTCCAGAAGGCTGTTGTCATCAAATTTAATGTGTTGATAACAGCCCATTCAATGCAGGTCACATGTTCGTCTCACTTTAAGTAAACAACCTTAC
>JAOVVB010052739.1:0-14642 GCA_028570985.1 Heterobranchus longifilis
GGGGGGACCAGAAAGACAAACAATAGGGTATAATAAATCCCTTGTGGTAATAAATACCTTAGCTTGAGTCTGATAAAAGGTGAAGATGTTATCTGTCTTTACATTTGCAGTAATAATGTTTTAGTGAAATATTTCAAGCTTCTAATTGTGTAAACAGCTTCCATATCAATGTCAGGATGAGGTCTGTATAATCGCGTCTTTTATTCTTCCTATTATGATTTTTTTTCATTTACGGTTGTTTAGCGCTATGCTTTCTTTAGCAATTTCGACTTGACTGTTGAATGCATGACCATGATCAGTACTGTTTCTGTGTTGTAAATTTCCTTCCCTGTAAGCTCTCTGTACAGTGGCTACCTAAATTTTAATTAAAAAATCACCTGCGTACATCGGTTATTGTCTTCCTTTTAGTCAGAAACACACACAGCGCTGGGGATTTATGCACTGAAAGACAGACAGGGTGAGAGAGAGAGAGAGATCTCTCTCTTTTTTTTACCTATTTAGTAAGGGTTTAAGCACACAGAAGGCAAGACTTCTGTGTGCTTAAGGTCAGAGGGTCAAAACTTTTGCACAGTAGTGTACTCTAAATACGTTATGGTTCATATAATAAACGTATCTTTAATCTAACACAGTGCTGTTTTCATTTTTCAAAATCCTGAAACAGCCTCCAGAATGCTGTTAAAAGAAAAGTGGTCTATTACCAAATGTTACTGATTTATTTCAATGTTCAAGGTTTGTCCAGAGGTGTCTAAAAGTTTGGCCCAGTAATGTACATCCATTGTCATTTTAACATGGGACTACTTCGCACGCTTTCTGAAAAGAACAGTTGAGGAACCATAAAAGGTTCCTTAATTTAATATCTAATACACCAATCAGCCATAACACTGAAAACCACTGAAGTAAAGAACATTGATTATCTCATTACAATGGCAGCTGTCAGGGGGTGAAATACATTAGGCAGCAAGTAAGCTGTCTGTCCTTAAAGTTGATGTGTTGAAAGTGGGACAAAAAAAAAAGGCAATGTAAAGATCTGATCCACTTCGACAAGGGCCAAGTTGTGATGGGTAGACAACTGGGTCAGAGCGTCTCCACAACGGCAGGTTAGTACTTACCAAAAGAGGGCGAAGAACGGACTGACAAAGGCCGGAGCCCAAAGCACTGGTTCATGATAATCACTTTTCAGTACCACTTCGGTTTGAGAATGGAATTAAATCCTGTGCTCTCACCAGACCTGTACAGATACAGTTAGACACACTGGGTATAGCATACAGCTAAATGTCTTAACCTTAACCTTTCTCAAAAGAAGATTAAAACAGAAGAAAGAGCTTGTTCATGTTGGGTTTTGAACTCACAGCCTTCTGATTGATATCCCAATGGCTTTGTGTCTATGTCTCCACCTGCATTCATTGAGCGCTCACTACTACTCTCTCCCTTTTTCCAACTCCAGGTCTTTGCAGTATATTTAACATGGTTTATACTGTAGATACACTACCAGTGCTTGCACTTTGCCTTTGTTTGCAGATCTGGATTGTAATTATTAAATGCCGAAGATCTGAGACAATATTTTGGTGCAATCTACCAAAAAAAACTTGCCAGCCCTGTCTTGACTCTCCTGTGTGTTGCTGCTCCTGCACTAAATGTGTTCACCGAGTGAGCATGGTACAGTGTGATTCCTGCCCTGACCACAACAACAACAACAACAACAACAATAATAATAATAATAATAATAATAATAATACGAGGGACAATCTCTAAAGTTTTCAAGGAGACTGTACGTCCATTAATGATAATCCCAGGACAGTTGCCATTCGTTCCTGTAAACATTCAGTGATTTTCAAGCCACTGCCACATGTTTGGGCCAATAAAGGAGTTCCTGGGAGGCCAGCGTTTTAAGACGTGAAGCAGGCAGTCCGATCATGGCTCTGGGGTACTGAGAAAAAACGTTGATGGTATCCAAGCACTTTTGAAACTCTGGGATAAGTGCATTAGTGTAGCAGGAGATTATAAAGAAAAATGTAGATCTTACTCTCCTAACTGCGCTCTGTACAATCAAAAGTCCCGGTTGGACTTGAACGCCCCTGAAATTGCACTTTGATTCGATAACATCTAGAAAGATGTCACGTTATGTACATTTTTTCTCACTCAAAGCAGGTGGTTTGGATTTCAGTGGTATTTAAAATGTGATGTTTTGACTGAGGACTTTATGGAGATTAATATTTGTTGAAGATTCCCGAGTGTAAGCACTGACGCTGACGTCTCCTGAGCAAGACAGGGACGAGGAGAGAATACGAGCAGGAAAATTGAAAAATCCTGTATATGTGGTCATATTGTGCAGATACACGTTCTCTGTAGAAATGCTTAGTTTACAAGTTTTGTCTTTGGTGGTTGTAGTTACATGGGGTTAACCAGCAGGGGGCAGTACTGGCTAGTGGCTTGTTTTCACACGATCTTGATTAGAAAACATGTGAACTGAAACCTTGCAAAGACAGGGTTATAGTGAAGACAGTGAAGACTTTGATGTGAACCGATGATACCATGCTCACTCTGTGAACACATTTAGTTCTGCTTGTCTTTGAAATGTTGCGTGAAGTAGACACACTCGTACATGCACTGTTTACAGCACGGTGGTGGTTTCATCCTGCACTGTGTATGTGTGTGTGTGTGTGTGTGTGTGTGTGTGAGAGACACACAGACCAAGACTATTGACTGAGAGAGACAGAGAGCTCTGTGAAGGTGTCTGAAAACTCAGTCTGCAGTTCGGAGATGCACATTTGATTAGCGCTTGATTTAGTCTTGCGATGCCGCTATCGATCCCAGACATCTGCGCCAAGTCAGCATTTTATAAAGCATTGAAGCATGTATGTGGGTGTGTGAACGTGTGTACACTTTCAACACCTTCCAAGATGCAAGTCTGATGACACGCACAGGAAAAAAAGAGCTTTGTTTTGCTTTTTCCATCCTTTACTGTTCAAGCTGCAGTTTGTCATATCAAGCTTCTCCTTCATATAAGCATATAATAATAATAATAATAATAATAATAATAATAATAATAATAAACAACAACAAATAAACACTGGAGGATTTATAATTTTAAAAAAGCCAAGAAAACCAGGGTTTTTCATCTAGAGTGAAAGTTAACAACTGCAATATTTCATGGCTTGAAAAAAAAAGATTTTAAATGTCCTCTATTTCTCTGGTAGCTTTTATGGCTCCACTATGAAGTTTTGATGCTGCAGGGCAAAACCTGATTTCAGATCAGCACACTAAACTTTATTCGAAGCATTAAATCTCTCTTTCTCTTCCTTTTGCTCACTCACACCAACCCTCACCTCCTGTGCCGTTAGTGAAGCTTCACTTTTGTGTTTAAACTTTTCAGTTCACATCCATTTCACATGAGTAATATGTGTGACTATTATACAGTAAATTCACAAGTTAAGTCATTTTGCAAATAAAGTCAGATTGCCAGGAGCAAAACTGACTTAATAAGATATACGGTTTGATATAATATTTGTTTACAGAGTTTTTAATGTGCTAAATATTGCATGAAGAGTTATGAGAAGTTGGGTGTGTTACAGCATATGAATTTGTCGGCAGCTGCTCCATCTCTTGGAAAGAAGCTGTTTGGTGTTTCAGGGGTTTTGTTTTTATTGCCCAGAAGCGCTTATGGATAGAAATCAAAAGCTGTATGAAAATGAGTGTATTTCTCACTGATTCTCTTTCCTGCTTCACTCTCAGCGATCCCAAGATGCTCAGACCACAGCTCTGATCAGGATAAAAGTGAGTGAGAAAGAAGTAATGTTTTTTTTTTTTTTTTTTTTACATCTGTCACTGTCGGCCATCTTGGATTGGAGGAATAAGAATAATGTATAGACAATCGAAAAAAAAATTCAGGTGATTTGTATCTATGAGTGTGAACACCATACATAAATAGCTACGCTCAACCTCTCTCTCTCATTCAGTCTCTATACCACTTATCCTGTATACGGGGTTGCTGGAAGCCTGGAGCCTATCCCAGGGATTCGGGGCACTAGGCGGGGTACACCCTAGATAAGGTGCCAGTCCATTACAGGGTACACACAAGATTACGCAGACACTTTAACTACAGGTAGTCCCTGACGTACAAACAAGTTCTTAAGTACAACAAAGTTGAGTCTTATACGCCTTTGACACGAATATACAATGTAAAGCATTGACTAAATCTCTGTCCCCTTTCGCCTAAGGAAAGGAATCTCACAGTGAAATGTAACACTGTTGTCTCTGCGCCTTTAAATCGCGAGGGGAATCCCAGACAGCATTTTATCTCAGAGATGTTTTCCACTGTATTGGACTGTGAACTCTGGTTTATTGAGGATTTTCCCAAAATTAAGATTATTCACCATCAGGACAGATTTATAGGACAGACATTTTCTATCATCGTGCTCCCGGACTGATTCATTGAAACCGGTGAGGCCGACTCATTTCTCCCACAACCCAACACACATACACTATACCAGACTTTAGACATTTTATATATTCACTTATACACTGAAAATATTATATATATATGTTAGAGGAAACCGGAGTACATGTAGGAATACCACCAAGGTAAGAATTAAACCCTCGACCCTGGAGGTACGAGACAACAGTGCTAACCACATATAATATATAACTGCAGAAGATTGATGTTCCTACAAAGTATTGTTGTAAAAAAAAAAGGGCCCTGCAGTTACTCATGTTAGTCTGGATGACACAAACCTGCCACCCCCCTACTCTCCCCCCCCCTCCTCATGGCGGGGCAGCTGTAGGAATTCTGGGCCCCCCGAGAGGTTAAAGCACTTCCCCAGCTCCTTTCACTCTCACGGTTCGCTGTCTACTTAGAGTCCTTGGATCAATCCATATAACATACCTAGAGGAGACCAAAAGTGTGTTACTGTCTTATTTTTCTAACAATAAAATGCTGATGTATGACATGTTTCTGTGTTTATTTTACTTTCCTTAGGAGACACTTTAATCTGGAAAAAAATAAAGCACTGCAAAATTTAGCATAGATCTGAGTGATTAGGATTACAGTAAAAGAATTAGGATTAGGATTAAGCAAAGAACAAATAAAACACTTACAGTAGTTGGATAAAAAAAATTTTTTTTTAAGATTTTTTAAAAAAATTTTTTTACACAGGATGTATCACGTTGCCACAACATGCATGAAGCTCCTTTCATAATGCTTCGGGAAGAAAAAAATGGATAATTATATTTTCGTTGTGGTTGTTTTTTCCCCACCATTTTAAAGCAAATAATGTCGAACACTTAACCCCAAAGGGCACTTTAGTGTACATTTTGTCAGCACATATCCAGACTAATGGCATTCCTTTTAAGTTTAGAAGGTTGATGTCAGGAAATTTATCTTAAGGCAGATTGAATGACTACACAAATCAAACATCTGCAGTCTATTCAACACACTAGGCAAGATGAGCCTGTAGACGATTGTAACTTGAACAACAACAAAAAAAAACAGCCACTAGGTGTAGTTAATTGACTTTATTAAGCCAGTGGTTCTCAAATCAGTCCTCAGCCCACCACTTTTTTTTTTTTTTTTTTTTGCCTTACAGCTCTGTTGTTTGAGGTGGGATAGAGCAAAAGAATGTGGATTGACCAGAAGCTTGGGCTGGTGAAAAAGCTTTAAAAAAAAAAAACAGAATGCAAAATCTACACAAGTTACACAAATAAGAAAACATCAATAAGAAGAAATATTGTATTAAAATACAATTCTAAAAAAAAAAAAAAAAAAGACTTTGGTCTTATCTCTTGCCGAGTAATTTAACTACTGTACTCAACCAATACATTAAGAATAATAAAAGCATCCTGGACAAGGTTTAACGCTCCCACACTATATTTGTTTTATTGTAAACTCTATGCAAATGACATAAAACGACAAAATCGGGATAATTTCCTTAAACGAATCCTGAAATTACTCTTGTGTCAGTGTGGTCTGATGTTTTTTCAGTTCCCTCTTTCACAGCTGCCATGGTTTCATCTTTATTCTGTTATTTATGACCACATGTTAAATGTATGCAAGAAAAACAAGAAAGGATGAAAGTGGCACAGACGATACAGTACAACGTTAGGAGAACTGCTTTGCTAATCTGCCTCAGGCCACAACAGTAAAGGTTGTGACACACTCACAAGAGCCGAACTACAAGCGAGGTGAGTGGTTTGTCACCTATAGTACTAGCATGAGCATGGAGATGACGACTTTGTCCTGATTTACTTCAGTCTTCATTCATTTCCTTGGTTAGGCTCCAGACCTTCTCCAGCTTACTGAAGATGAATAAATTAAGTGAGGATCTGAGAACCCTACAATTTGTTGCATCCCCCCATTTATGTCGTTGGAATGTTTGTTCTTGGCCTCAACAGTCTTTTACGCCTTGTTAAATAGTAACCACCACGTCACCTCGGAGGCTCTTGAGATTAATTATGAAGATTAATCTGTCTCAGTCCTGTGTAAGGGCACTTGAGGTATGTCTACCCTGAGTGCAAATGAAAGAACAGAGAGCTCAGACAAGCGCAGTATGCAGGTCTACATCGCAATTAAGTGATAAAGTGGTGTATGTGTGTGTATACAGGGTGCGCTACTAGAGATTGTGGGCCCCTCCACAAACTTGACAAAACCAACCTTCTACAATTTTCATAGTATTTTAAAGCTCCCTTGTCACTCATTTACCCGCCCCTAACGAGACCTCTGTCTGTGTGCGTATATGTGTATCTTTGCTTATATTCTGTATGTGTCTCTGTGTCTATGTGTGTTTCTCTATTTGCATGTATTTTTTCTATTGTTTTATACATGTACATATGATCAGCCATAACATCATGACCACCTGATTAATTTTGAGTAGGTCCCAACTTTTGCCACCAAAACAGAGATGCACTGTGTGTCCTGACACCCTTCCTATGAAACCAGCATTCACCTTTTCAGCAATTCGAGCTACAGCAGCTCTTGTATTGAATCAGACTACACGGGTTAGGCTTCACTCCCCATGTGCATCAGTGAACCTTGGCTGCCCATGTTTAAAGGTTTTCCTTTCTTGGACCACTTTTGGTTTGTCATGACAACTACAAACCTGCAGACAAGATTTGCAGTTTTGGAGTTGATCTGACCCAGTTGTCTAGCCATCACAATTTCGGCTTTCTCACAGTAGCTTGATTTGAGTGACTTTGACAAGGGCTAGATTGTGAGGGCTAGAGGACTAGGTCAGAGCAAGTCCAAAACTGCAGGTCTTGTTGGATGTTGTTGGTCTGCAGTGGTCGGGACATACCGAAAGTGATCCAAGGAAGGAAGACCCGGTGAACTGGCGACAGGGTCATGAGCAGCCAAGGATCACTGGGGAGTCACTGGGATCACTTCACATGGGGAGTGAAGGCCGGTTCGTGTAGTCCGATCCAATAGAAGCGCTAGAGTAGATCAAATTGAGCAGGATGTTAATGCTGGTTGTGATAGAAAGGAGTCAGATCACATGGTACATCACTGCTATTGTGGTAAAAGGTGTGACCTACTCAATATTAGGCAAGTGGTAATATGTGTTTGCACACTCAACAGATGGTTATGATGTTGTTTAGCGTTTAAATATTGATAATATGTCAATCCTATATTAAAAAAATATTTAGTTTGGAAATGTACTTCATTCAATTTAGTTTAACATAAACATATAAATATATATATATATTTTTGCTCAACTTTCAGTGGAAATTCACTTGCACTTTAATTTAAATACTTATTTACATCAATCGCTCGCGCGTATGTGCGCTCGTGTCCATGACAGCGCGTGCCGCCGGGAATAATTGCTATTAAATGGGAAGCGGGCGCGCGCGGCTCGGGTAGTCTCGCGTGCGCTCTCACGCCTCCTCGCGACCCATTAGGACACCGAGCCTATCTATGTGTGTGTGCTTCACAGCATATGAGCACGAGCAAAAAAAAAAACAACAACAAAAAAATCAGACAAAAACAAAAACAAAATGTAGTTTACATGTGGCTGTAAATGAGAAGTGTTTAGCGGATATAACACATAAATAGGAAAAACAGTCGAGAAAACAAGCGCGAGGAAACAACACCGGAAGTGGGCGGTGAGTGAGAGAGAGAGAGAGAGAGAGAGGAGAGAGAGAGAGAGAGACGGATGAAAGAGTGCACAGCCCGCTGGTGGAGGAGGAGGACACACGGGCAGCTCAGGTTGTCTCCTCGTCTTTCTTTCTCTCTGTATATTTACCCCGGAGTTTTCTGCTGCACTTTTATGCTCCAGCACATTTCAGGTAAGTTCTTCAATGCTGCCCTTATCGCATTGCATCCTGACTTCTTCTTCTTCTTTGCTGTTTTTTTTCATTTTCGTAAACAAACTAACTGTCCGTATTGTGCGTGCGCGTGTGTGCGCGCGTGCGTGTGCGCGCGTGTCAGGTTCAAGCCAGTTTTCTGACATATCTGTTTGACGCAACTTTACAGCTGAGTTGTCATGAAAATTAAGACTAGATAATGTTTTCAATCGCCTGTTTGTTTGTTTGTTTAGTTGCTTGTCTCAAAGCTTTTTGGCTCTATTTATTTATTAGCTCAACAGGCGGACAGACTCACTCCAGCTCCGCTCCGCTCCGCTGCAGGGCTGGCTGTCACTGTGCAGCTGTCAACGCTAGAGGGCGCGCGCTTCAATCCGCACTAGCGCACTACTGCACTAAACAGTCTGATGAGCGAGTGCAGTTCTAGTAGAGATGCTGCGGCGCAGTTCTAGTAGAGATTGGTAGTGCGTACTCTTTAGTATTTGAGTATGCGGTTTGGAACGGAGCCTCACGAACTGCATTCCTTTCCCACATTCAGACCAGAATAGCAGCGTAAAATTTAACCAAAGTGCATGTGTGTGTATGTGTTGTGTCTTTTTATGTGTTATGTGTCCACAAAAAACAACATTGTAAAATTTAACAAGGCGACTCATAGAAATGAACTTTGTCACGGTCTGAGTTACACCATGATGAAGTGACGATAACTGGAATTACGACACTTGTCACTCGCTTAGAAGAAAAAAAAAAAAACGGGGCTAAAGTTTAGCACGGAAATTAGCCACCACGCGCGCTCATTTTTAAAAGAAAAACACAATGAACAAAGTGATGTATTTCTCTTTGTTAGTGCGTATAGGTGTCGTGAAATATAGGAAATTATACAGATGTACATTACTGAGAGGAAACGCCGTGTTTGCTGTGAGGCTGTAACGCTGCTGCTTCAGCACTAATTTGTTTTTAGCCGTTTGAACCGTTATTCGGCGGATCAGATCGCGCGAGCGGCGCTTCAGGCTGGGCAGGGTTGTGACAGGATTTCAGACCTGATAATCTAACACTTCTTTCTCTCTCTCTTTCACACACACACACACACTGTTTTTCAGGATGAACCTGCCGATTTCGTTTACTTTCAGTTTCATCGAAGTTCAAAGTTTTAGAATAAAAATGCTGACATTTTTGTGCTTGCCATGCAAACAAACACAAACACAAACAACACCCCCATGAAATCCCCAAAAAGACATCTTTGGCAGTTATTGCAACATTTAATTATGATGAGCAAACATCATTAACTCACTCACTCACTCACTTGAACATGTCATTCCTGCTCAGTTTTATCTGTATTTGACGAAAAATGACAAAACTTGGAAGATTCTTGATAGGAATAAATTTTTTAAATGATACATTTTGAGAGGATCTGGCCTCCCACCTCATGGGTCGAAGGTTTGATTCCCGTCTCTGTGTGTGTGCGGAGTTTGCATGTCCTCCCTGTGCTTGGTGGGTTTCCTCTGGATACTCAGGTTTCCTCCCACAGTTTAACAACATGCACTGTTCCCAAATTGCACATAGTGTGTGTGAGTGTGTGTGTGTGTTTGCGTCATGCGATGGATTGGCACCCTGTCCAGGATGTACCCCGTCTCATGCCCTGAATCGATAGGCTCCAGGCCTCGCGACCCAGTATACAGGATAAATATAGGTATAGAGGATGAGTGAGGAAGTATATATTTTGAGAGCTGGAACTGTGGTGTAGTGGTTAGTCTGTTGTGCTGTTGTGTGTGGAATGTTCTCCCTGTGCTTGGTGGGTTCCCTCCGGGTACTCTGGTTTCCTCCCACAGTCAAAAGACATGCAGATTAGGTCAATTGGCATTCCCAAATTGCCCATAGTGTGTGTGTGTGTGAATGTCTGTGTGCGCCCTGCAATGGATTGGCACCCTGCGTGCCCAAAGTCTCATGGGATAGTCTCCAGGCCCCCCGCAATCCTGTATACAGGATAAGCGGTATAGAAGAAAAAATAATTTAAGCTACCCCTACCCCTGGAAACTATTATGAGAAAACATTTTTATTTTTTTAAAAAATTTTTTATAAAGTACCATCTGATTACTACAAGAAACATCTTGCTGCTATGAAAAAAAACAGCTCATTACTGCAAGGAAACATTTTGTTACTACAAGACACCATGATTTTACAAGAAAACATCTAGATATTACAAGAAAACATTTTGTTATTACATTTTGTTAAAAAAAAAAAGAAGGAAAAACTCCTGCATCCAACATCCTGTTAATATAATTAAAAATTTTGTTCTTATAAGGAAATATTCTATGAGAATTTCTTTTTTTGCTACAAGAAAGTAAGTAAACATGTTGTTACTACAAGTAACCATCTTGTTATTACAAGGTAACTTCCCATATTACAACAAAGTGGTTAGTTACTTGTATAATTTTTTTATTATTATGAGAAAACAGCTTGTTACTACATGGAAACATTTTGTTTTTATGAGGAACCATCTAGTTACTTTGGGGGAAAAAAAACATTTGTTTATTATGAGAAAATCTTATTGTTATCGAATGCAAGAAAACACATAATTATGTGAAAATAAAAAAAAAACAAAAAACAAGCATAATTGATCTTGCAGTATGATTCACATGCATACTGTAACAACCAGTCAAAGATCATCTGGATATGAATCTTAGACCCCACTTTAAAACCCACCGATCCAGGAGATCGTGCACAGAGTCGGATTAACATGTTGGGTAATTTTCTGACATATCTGTGTTCTCGAGCATGACCTGCAGACACATGAGAGGGGAACTGGAGAGGTTATCAGTCTTTATCAGTTTTGGTCAGTTTACTGACTGCAGTGCTGAGTGTTTTTTTTTTCTCCCCAACAGCTATAGGGGCTCTTAACAGAGGGAGATTCATAATCCAGACACTGATATATTAGTTGTCATACTTGTCTGATGACCCGCTTGTTTGTGTTACACAAGTGCAGAAGCGCCTTGTCAGCACAACAGATATGGACAAAATATCATACTGAAGTTGTGTTGCTAGGTCATATGGTTGTAAAGTGTTAAAGCATATAGAGAACCTAATGTCTAACATGATTAAAGATTGGTCTCCATTATGTGTTGTACATGTGATACACACCTGGAACATCTGGAGGGATCTCTGATGACATATTTGAGCTGCAGTTTACAGAAAATGAATCGGCACGTTCAAATTCAAGAACTCGGCAGTACAGCCTAGGGTTGCGATGTTCACATATTTTTCTCAAGGGATAGTTCAACACCTTTCTATTACCAATCTATTACCAATAATTAATTAATAATGATAAAGATGATTTTGTTGGGATTGTCCTGCTAGAAATTTAAATACTGACAAAAACACTGTCTTTTTATGAGACAAATCATAGCAGCGAAAAAGGTTTAAACAATTAAAGCAAAACAAACCAAAAAAATAATAATAATAATAAGGATGTAGAAAATACGGACCTAATAAAAAGTAAAATGTCCTATTTTGTGCACCGCATTGTGCCGTCTTGTGGTGTATAATATTTGTGAGCTACAGAGAAATATGATTCAAAACAAACATTGGAAATTCGAGTTCCTTTTATGCAACTAGTTCTGGTGCCATTATTTGCTTTTTGTCTATATAATTAAGCTTGAATACTAAGTGGTACTTTTAAAAGTTCAAAAGACTAGAATGCCCTCAAGATATCTTGGTTTTCATTTCTAAGTCTTTTCATTCAGGGTCGATCTGTGATTTAATGCAAAAAACGAACCGGTTCGTTAATGTGGAATCTGACGTGATGTAAAATCGACAGCTCAGAAATGCATTTTGAATATTTCTGTGTGTGTGTGTATGTGTGTGTGTGTGTGTGTGTGTGTGTGTGCGCTGAGTCAGCATTAATCAAAACAACCCAAAATAACCCTGAACCTAAAATAATTAGGCATGCACCCAAGACATGTGTTTATTGCTTTTAGGCTGCTTTATTTAGCTCTCATTTGTTGTGGGTGGTTGTGTGTGTGTGAGAGAGAGAGAGAGAGAGAGAGAGAGAGAGAGAGAGAACACATAATGTATTAGCGGTGTCGCGGTGGGATTGTCAGAGGTGTCAAACTGTAGACCACACATGATGACACTGAGACAGCCGTCCTGTCGAAGCAACAGGATAAACAAACACACAAGACTGCTGCAAACTCATTTCAGGGTAGCCCAGTGATGGTGTGGCACACGTGCGCCCATGTGTTTACCAGTTCTCACTCTACACATTTCACACGGGACGAGTCACTCGGCAGGTTCTTTTCTTTATAACCTGCGGGTACTGCAAGAGCGTCTTTGTGGTCAGTATTTCTTGTCTCTGTTTGCCACTCGGGTATTTAAATTCGGCGACTGAAACATGAGCTTTGTGTTTACTTTCAAGGCTAAAGTCAAAGTAAAATAGAAATTTTTTTTTTCTCGTCTCACAAAACACTACAAGGCCAAGTACATGCCGTGGATTTTTTCCTGTCATCTCGGTTGAGACACCAGAGTCACTGGAACAGCCGGCTACGGCTCAGGTTTTGCACCTTGCCTCTAGGGATCAGTAGGCTTAAACGTTGCGACGGTGTTAAGAAGAGAGTCTGTGTTTTTGTTTAACACCTGCACATTTTTTTTGCAGAACTCCTGAAGGGTTTTTTTCTTTTTTTGTTTTGTGGTTAGAAAACAGAGATATTTGTCTCAAAACCTGACCAACACGTGTGACTGTTGTGTCTGAGCGCACAGGTGCGCGACCCTGGCTCGTCCTGTCTCATATCTGTCTGTGTTCGTCCTCGGAGCGTGCACTAATCGGTCGTCTAGCTTGTCGTATGAGTAATAAGAACTCAGTACCGTGTGAGATTTGTCTGGGGATCTGTACACAGAGAGGTCAAGGGTGACACCTCGCTGAAAACCTGTTGTTGAAATGTTCTCAATCATATCTGGTTTACAGTCACACCGAAACGGTGTGTGTGTACAGACTCCTGCTTTACACTCTTATTCCTTAGACACATCGAGGTGCTAAGCTTAGGATTTTTTTTTTTCAGGTTTAGAATCGCCACAAGCGAGCGCCGCCAATTAATCCCCCCTGATCCGAGTCCGGAAAATAACACGGCGAGTTTAATCGACAACTCACGCTGCACAAGCTGCCGAGCGCAGCCGAGTTAGCGATGAGGTTTTCACATCATGATATTTAAAGACGCTTCTGTGAGGCACTGAATGCATTAGCAGATTTTAGATAAATCATTTTTTTTGGTCATGCTGTATTTAAAATAGCATGCAAAAAAAAATTATATAACATCTAAATACTTTATTATTAAAAGTGAATTATTTATTACTGAAAAGATTTTACAAACTAAAAAAAAATTATGATCCTTAAAAAAATGAACACTAGATCCTCTTCTATAAGTTTGGAAGATAGATAGATAGATGGATAGATAGATGACTTTTAATTATTTAAAACAGTACGAAATTGTAACATTCTACTCAGACACATCCAAATAGATAAATGAATGATTAGAGGAAATAAAAAAATAACAAATAAATAATAGTAACATTTACGATGCTTTGAAAAAATTGACATGATTTTTTTTTTTACAAATTCATAAAACTGACAAATAAATTCATTAGAAACATTTTAAAACCATACAGTCTGTACACAGTTATATAATCAGATCATCAGCTTTCAATTTGTTTGCAAGCAAAAAAATCAAACGAACAAATAATCAATCAATCCCAATGTCCAACCTGTATTCCATAAATAAATAATCAATCAATCAATAATAAAATATATTAACATTTAACCGTTTAAAATATTGCAAACAAAATTATGATGTCCCATCTGTATTCAATAAAATATAAATAATCTGTAAAATAAATGGATAGATAGATAAAAATATAGACTTTTTTTTTTTAAGTAACAGTTGACAATTTAAAATATTTAAACAAACAAACAAGCTGCTTCCCATCATGTTGTATGTGAAGTTCGCATGTTCTCCCTGTGCTTGTGGGTTTCCTCCTGGTTCCTCGGTTTCCTCCCACAGCTGAAAGACATACAGATTACAGTAACTGGCATTTCCGAATTGATCGTGGTGCGTGATTGAGTGTGTGCATGCATTCCCCATAAGGTGTACCTTGCCTAATGCCCAGAGTCTCCTGCGTCCCTGTACAAGATATGTGGTATAAAAAGATACGAAAATATCTCTAAGAAAACATTATGGCATTATAATGACATTATCATGTCATTAGACAGAGAGTGATGTTAAGAACCACCAACCAGTTAAAAAGTCTCGGATCTTTTCGATGAAATCTTTCAGTTTCTTATTGGAAGTTTCAAAAAGCTCTTTCTTCTT